>JAGKTK010006691.1:0-26593 GCA_018397895.1 Paralithodes camtschaticus | reverse complement strand
TCTATCTATCTATCTATCTATTGCCTGACGCCGTGATCCCCGAAGGGGTGGCCACGAACGAACCGCCCCCATGCACCTCTGTCCCCAGTCAGTCGACGCCCCTCCCCCCAACCAGCACCGCCTTCGTTCATGTAGTTCCTCACTCCATCCTTCCACCTCATATTCGGTCTACCTCTCCCCCTCTGTCCCTCCACCTCGCTCTCGTACACCCTCTTAGTCATTCTCTCGCTTTCCATACGTTCCATATGGCCGAACCATCTCAAGTTGTTCCTTTTCACACTTTCCAGCACATCTACCTCCACACCACACCTCCTTCTTACTTCCTCATTAGTCTGTCTATCCCTCCATGTAACTCCGCACGCACTCCTTAAGTAATTCATTTCCACTGCTCTCACTCTTGGTCTGAGTCTCTCAACCAACGTCCATGCTTCGCTTCCGTAAGTCAGTGTCGGGATTACCACACTGTCATGCAAGGACTTCTTCACTTCCATACTGACCACCCTATTTCTTGTTACTGCTTTTAGCGTTCCTACAACCCTCTTCCCCTGTTGTACCCTCTCCCGCACCTCTTCATCCATAGTCCCATCTTTACTCAACACACTGCCCAGATACTTAAAAGAGTTGACGATCTCCATAGCCTGACCGTTCAGCTTCACCTCACACTCTGTGACTTCACCCCTTTCGAAGACCATAACCTTGCTCTTCCCCGTATTTACCTTCAAATTCCGTTTTTCGCACACTGTTCCAAACTCATTTACCAGACCCTGCAACTCCCATTCATTATCACTCATCAGAACTGTATCATCCGCAAACAGCAGTATAGGTAGCTTCCACTCAATTCCCTCCCTTTTCAGCGATACACCAACATCCACTGCTCTTGATAGTATTTCTTTCATGACTCCATCCATATATACAGTAAACAACCACGGGGACATCACACACCCCTGTTTCAAACCAACATTCAGGTCAAAGAACTCGCTCTGCTCACTCTCCACACGTACTGCCGCCTTTGCACCCTCATACATGCTCTTCACTGCTTTCAGCAACTTGCCCTCTACTCCGTATATTCTAAGTACTTTCCACAAACCTTCTCTATCCACTCTGTCATAGGCCTTCTCCAAGTCCATAAAGGCAACATACACCTTTTGTTTCTTCTCCAGATACTTCTCCACAACACAATTCAGGGTAAAAATCTGATCTACACATCCTCTTCCCTTCCTAAAACCTCCCTGCTCGTCGCCTATCCATTTCTCCGTTCTCACTCTCACTCTCTCAATCACTACCCTACTGTATACCTTCCCTACTACGCTTAGAAGACATATTCCTCGGTGGTTACCACACACTCCTCTTTCCCCTTTGCCCTTATATAGGGGGACTATTATGCCAGTCTTCCAGTCATCGGGTGCACTCCCCTTCTCCCATGCTAGTTTGCACATTTTCCATACCCATTCTATCACTATCTCACCACCATACCTCAACATTTCCCCACACACTCCATCTGTTCCTGGTGCTTTCCCCAACTTCACTCTTTTCATGGCTTCCCACACTTCTGACCTCCTGATCCCCACCTCCTCCTCCACTACTTCTCTTCTTCTCCCTCCCATACCATATCCAGCTATGTTTGCTGGCTCTTCATTCCTTTCATTTAGCAACTCACTGAAGTACTCCCTCCATCTTTCGACTCTCTCTTGCTTCTCGGCTAGCATTCTCCCATTCTTATCTTTCACACCCTTACTGTTTCCCTTGCTACCTTCCCTAACTTTCTTGACTTCTTTCCAGAACAGTTTCTTACTCTCCCTCCATTTTACACTCAGATTCCTTCCAAATTCCTCATCTACTCTTCTCTTACTTTCCTTCACTACTCTCTTCACCACCCTCTTACTCTCCACGTACCTCGCTCGTTTCTGTCTCTCGGAATCTTCATTCCCTCTACTACCCAACCACTCTCTATATGCTTTCTTCTTTTCTTCCACAGCTATTCTTACCTCTTCTGTCCACCACTCCCCTCCCTCTTCTCCTCACTCCACACACCTCCTCACATGCTGCACAGATCTCATCCTTAAACACCTTGCTCATCTCCTCCACTTCCTCCATAACTTCCAGGTCGAACCCACCTAGTCGTCTTTCCACTGCTCTCCTGTACTCCTCCCTGACTTCCTCCTCCTGCAACCTCTCCACCCTCCTCACCATTCCACCCTCCTCTCGCATCCCTCCAGCTCTCCTCACCCACTTCTTTTGTATCCTAACCTTAGCTACCACTACATAATGATCAGACAGACTCCCTCCAATACCCCTATACACCCTAGCATCCATCACAGATTTCTTCATTCGTTCATCCACACATACATAATCAATTAATGACTTTCGTTCCACCAGTCTTATCCTTCATCGTCAACATCCGTTTCCATGTGTACCTGTGGATCATTCTGATCAACCTCTGCAGAGGTTGAAGTAACTAAACTAAAGGTTTCTAAATACCCCTGATGGTAACAAAGGCTTTAAAGTATCCCTAATAGGCTCAAAATTGCGTCATATGTCGGAGAGGGTTAACAACATCCATCAACATACCCATATTCCCCACCAAGCCCTCTTCCACCCATCATCTCCAGATATCACCTTCTGCTCCCCAGAACTCACCCCCACAACATCCTGGAAGGTGGTAAAAACCTTAGGTGCCGACCACCTCCCGATCATTATCACCACGAAAACCAGACTCACCCCAGCTAGCCACAGATACACATACACTAACTATAAAAGAGCCAAATGGGAAGCTTTCACAAATGAGACAGAACAACACCTTGAAACCCTAAACAGCACACCTATCATGAACATCAACAATGATGTTCACACATTCAACACAACTATTCAAAATGCTGACAAGAAACACATTCGAAGAGGCAACAGAAAATGTCAAAATGACGATGTAGTACACACAAAGCACACATTCAACAACAACTATTCAAAATGCTGACAAGAAACACATTCGAAGAGGCAACAGAAAATGTCACAATGACGATGTAGTACACACAAAGACATAAGTCAGTGACTACTATAAATACACATAAACACTCACATATATGAAGAGCACAAAAACACACAATTGCTTGTTGCACAATACATAGAACACAAATATAAAGGCTGTCTCATCTCTCTTTAACAGACACTAAACAAATTACACTCACCTCCATGTCTCAACTCACGAAAGTAGGAGTCAGCAAACACAGATATCGGCCGGCGGGAGCGAGGAGCCTCTACCTCCGTCCTCCACCTGCCTCAGGGCAACAATGAACTGTCCTATCTTACCCTTCTCCAAACTACCCCTCAGTACCCTCAAAATTCTGGCAAAAGTACAGTGTTACACAAGTGTATTGAACCGTGTCACACAACATCGTTTTTCCCTGGGAAGATTTTTCGAGGGGTTAAGAGGTCATCCCGGCCATTAGCGTTCCCCTCGAATCTCTATATGTCACTTTCCAGCCAGGAATCTTAGGACAGAGCACGACCTCAGATCATCATCTGTTTTTTTCTCCCAGGCAGGGGAGGCCTGGGCCTGGTTTCTGTCCATCGTCAGTGAGAGTGTTAGGGCCTCGATCGCCTCACTAATTCTCTGTCTATCCTTATTCCCACCTTCGCCTCTCCTTCTTCTCTGGTAATCATGCTGCCTATGATGGTTTGGTTAGTTCTTGTTGTGGTGGTCGAATGTTCCCTAAGACGGGCTTGCAGCAAGGGCGCCAAATATGAATGTTGGCAATACGTAACTGATGGAGGGGTCACTATAAAATATACCTTAGTATTGTCACCTATAAAGTAATACTGGTAAGATAGATGGCCACATTAAGGCATTGGTGATTATTAGTGACATTGACATAATTATAAAGTATAATGTTATGATATGCTATTTATTGTGCTCTCTGCTAGGTAACTTACCAATATATTTGATTTTCTGGGATGGTTCTGAAGAAGTATGGGTACTTTGTGTAGTTGTTGAAGATGGCCCCCTCGGCACTGTAAGACATAACCACAGTGTTGAAGGTTGCTGCCACGCCTGCGATAGGTTCCACTGTGTCAGAGCACGCTGGGCCTGTCAAAATTGTAACAAACTTTCAAATGTTTATATGATGACAAGGCAATACATCCTTTTAACCCTATCTGGTGCAAGGCAGATAATTTAGGACTCTCCCTGTTTCACTTTATTAGTTTGGAGATTTTAAGATAATTCACCTTATTAGTTTTGTGATTTTAAGACACTTCACCTCATTTAAGTGTTGATTTTTTTCTGGGCGAGTGCCAGCGAGCCTGCACTTTAGAAGAAATCGACCTTCAGCCGGGACATTTTTCTATGGTCTAGAGAGGCGTCTTTCTCAATCTAGGGGGAAAACTAAAAACACATTGCCCGAAAATAGCAAAAACATTCAAAACTCTCACCAATAATTATTGAACAATAAGTATTAACCTCCATTGTGGCCGATCTAATCTTAAGGGGTGATGGGCCGGTTTTCTGGGCCCCTTCTTCCTCATGTTTAGCCCCATTAGGTTTCAGATTTTAAAATACTTGCCCCATTAGTTTATCGATATTAAGACCTTTTGCCCCATTTCTTTGTCAATATTAAGACCTTTCGTGCTATTTAGGTGTCGATATTTTCCCTGGCGAACGATAGTGAGCCTGTAATGTTGGAAGAACCGGCCTTTGGTTGGGAATTTTTTCTACCAAAAAATGTACAAATTAGTCTAGAAGGGGGATCTAATGGATGTGTTTCTTTTAAGTTTGATGGAGTTCTATGGAGAAAACTAAAATAAGAAATAAATATGTGAAATAATCAACCAAAAAATAAACCCTTCCCCCTTAACTCATTCAAATCTAACTTCACTACTGCTTCATCCATTCCACTATTAAATTCTCCAAATGGCATTCTTGTATGTGACCCGTGAGGTAAAACTAACCTTCTATAGGTAGCAACATAGAAACTTGACAATTATTTCGATCCCTCACCTCTTTGTACCTCAAAAGGACCTTGAGCAAACTGGCTGTAAATTTCCACACTTATTTCCTGGTGGACTCTTCCCAAATGATAGAAATGTCAGCCCGATTGCTTTCATTTATTTGGAGTTATAAGAAGTTAAGGGATCCAGATTATTGTTAGTTCGTTGGAGCTACCTTTAGCTCAAATATTCTCCACCAACTCGACCTTAGATGAAAAAAATCAAGATATTGCTGTACTTGACTTGATTTCCCCTGAAATCCCTTCATTAAAGATTCACACCAGACATGTTATAACCACTTTGCAGAATCTTTCAGCAGATAAAGCTCCTGGTCCAGATGAAATTCCACCAACAGTACTTAAGAATTGCTCCTTAGTGCTTGCTCCTGCTTTAGCAAAAAAATACCTCATGTTTCTCACTCTCCTGGAAAGAAGCAAACATCCATCCTGTCCTAAAAAAGGGGCCTCTTCATATCCATCAAACTACAGACTAATAGCCATAACTTCCACTCTTGGTAAAATCTTTGAAACAATAACAAATACCTGTAATAACTTAATCAACGATCTAGAGACTAGTAAATTAATCAGTACCTGTATTGATTTAGACCTATAAGATCAACTGCAGACATTCTTTGCCTTCTGACACATCCAATTAACTAAGGTGTACAGATCATGATGATGAAACGTATACAAAAAGTTTCAATTTTCTTTTCAACGTTCAACCAGCACACGGTTTCAGCTTATAAACACGCTTGCAACTCTTGATTATGGATTATTATGGATTATATTGATTATTTATTTCACCATTGTAACTATTATTATGTCATTGAACACTGCTTGTGTACTTACACTAGTTGCACTTACACTAGTTGCATTTGCGGGAGTGAGCATGCTCGTTAATTCCCGCCTCCTAAGATATGTTTGTCATACCGTGCTTTGAAACTACTGTATGCACTGATGGTGCAGACACTACTTCGGCTGGCAATTTGTTCCACCCACTAATCGAGTTGGTAGGAAATCTTTTACTTTTCAGATCAGATTTACTATTAAGCACTTTTAGTTTGTAGCTGTGACCTCTTGTTCTCTCACCTCCATCCCTCTCTATGAAGTTTTCTTGGTCGATTTTGTCAATACCTGTACCTCTAACACATTTGTATATCTGAATTTGCTGTCCTCGTTTCCTTCTCTGTTCCAGTGCAGGTAGATTCAATCTCTCGAGCCTCTCTTGGTACTCCAAATTTTCCAAACCTGGGATCATCCTCGTAGCTGCCCTCTGTACCCTCTCAATTTTGTGGATATGTTTCTTCATGTGAGGGGACCACACTACAGATGCATATTCCATCCTGGGTCTTATTATTGCGTATCGATTCAGACGCCTGAAAACTATCGATCGATTAGCTTGAGCTGTGCTTGCAAAAACAAGTGTCCCTTACTGACTGTGAGGGTATTTTGTTGTGTATTTCGTGGACTGTCTGCCATGACAACAAAGCTTTCTCATGTGTGGTTTTAAGTGGTTTTAAAGCAGTTTTATTAGCTCAACTTTTTAACAGGAAACCCGGGCGGCGTGGTGTGAGCTCTGAGCATCCTTTTAAAAGGATCCCCAGGCTGGATGGGTTAAAGGTAGAGTGTATACTAACTAATTATTTGCTTAAGTTAATTCTCACTGGACAATTTCCGAACACGATCCATATACTGTACTAGTCTCAAACGATAAAAGATACTTTTTTTTCTATATACTGTATCAACCTTGCAAACAAGTTAAATACATGAACTATAAACAGATTGTAGATAAAACAGACTATAAATAAACTATCAACAAACCATAGATAAAAATAGACTATCAATATAAGTAAAAGTACAGCAAGAGTACTAACCCAAAATTCCAATCATCTGCTCAAACTCGTTCTCGCTGGACTCCTTGCGTACGTGATGCATGAAGGCTGTGAGGACAGTCTCCCGCTGACACCCACCGTTCAGGAAGATCACCTCTATCTTGTAGTCTTGTAGGATCTCAGAGTTCTGGTTTATCCTCTGGTATGCAAACCTTGTAACTGCAGAGAAAGGGAGATGTAGAAGTGAATCTTTTGTATTATGTAATCATAACTTCAAAATACTTGCTGTACAGGTCATCTGACACTTCTAAATATAATTTAATGGAAACAGAAATTATTGCATAACAATGGTTAATGAATAGTTGCAGTAGAAGTAAGGAGTTGTTGTCAACTGCAACTACAAAATGTAATGCAATGAAAACAAATGATTGTATAATCAAAATTTCAAATGAGTTCCTGTACAAATAAGTAGTAGTTTGTCACCTGAAACTATATACAATACTATAATGTAATGAGATGTAAATAGAAATAAACAAACTTTATAGTGTGATGAGATTCATGGTATTCATGAACAGTACAGTATCTGAAAATGTGAATATGGTAAATAAAACTCAACTACAGAAGCAAGAGATAAAGGAAATGTATCATTTACATTTTGTAGTCTTATATTTCTTTAGGGTATAGTACTGAATTATATGAAAAATCTGAGATTGTCAATAATGTATATATGACTCAAGTAGAGACGCAAGAGGCAACGTACCATTGACCAGTGACTTGCTGGAGAAGCCCACACTACTCTCGTTGCTCATGGGGAATATTCCACCGATCCACAGAACAGTCTTGGCGTCGTGTTTCCCAGGCAGCCACTCATACCAGGCATTTAACCCCTGCTCCTCAAGCCACTTACAGGCGATTTCATCCACCAACTGACTCCTGGGTGGTAGTTGAAGGGCTGAGGAGTTGCTGATGGAGCATTCCGTGGTCCGCTCTGTGTACCGGCTGATTAGTTCCCGGTATTGGTCCTCGCTTAGGAAGAACCTTCGAACAGCCTGAGGAAGATTAAATACTGCATAAAATATATCAACTAATGTAAAGTTCAGACTTAGCTGTACATTTTCACTTAATGATTTGGTCAACTATGTACTGTACTATAAATGAGAGCGGGAAAAGCAGAAGGTATGGATGGTATTGCTGTGGAGTGTATTAAGAAGGGTGGAGATGTGATAATAGCTTGGCTGGTGAGAATATTCAATGAATTGATAGAGAGGATAATAAAGGGTACAGAAGGTGCAATAGGAAAAGAGCAGTGCGGTTTTAGGAGGGGAAGAGGGTGTGTGGATCAGAATTTTGCAGTAAGACAGTTATGCGAGAAGTATTTAGTTAAGCATAAGGAGATATTTTGGGCTTTTATGGATTTGGAAAAAGCGTATGATCGTGTGGATCGGAAAGCAATGTGGAAGGTGCTAAGGATTTATGAAATTTTAGGAAATTTGTTAAGAGCAGTCAAGAGTTTTTATGAAGAGAGCAGAGCGTGTGCTAGAGTAGGAAATGAGTTGAGTGAATGGTTTGAGCTAAATGTAGGTCTGTGACAGGTTTGTGTAATGTCACCGTGGTTGTTTAACACCTCACGAGCGGGGGGTTTTGGGCTATTTTGGGCATATTCAGGCCCTCCTGAATGATAAATCAAGTATCTGCACGAAAAGAAATGTATTCAGCAAAAAACTAGGCGCTAAAAGCTTCAAAATGAGACCAGAACGAACTACGTAGCACTCGTCGTTCTCAGGCAGTGGTACCACCAACATGGGAGTTTAGCGTATAGCGGCATATTTTTTCCAGCTACGCTCACTACTGGCTACACTGCCGGCCTCTCGAGAACACAGGGAGGGTGAGTCAGTGGGCGGCGGTAGGCCCTGGGAGTCAGACGTGTGGCCCGCTGCGCTCCCGGCCATTTGCACTCGATTTTAACCCTTTAAAAGCCTTAATAATGCTTGTAACTTGCTGCAAATAGGCTTTAAGGGTTAATGTATATATGGATGGTGTGGTGAGGGAGGTGAAAATGAGAACTATGGGTAGAGGATTGGGTTTCGTAGGAAAGAAAGGTACTGTAGAGATTGGGGGTTGAACCAGTTGTTATTTGCTGATGACACAGCGTTGGTGGCAGATTCTGAGGAGAAACTGCAGCGAGTAGTCAAAGAGTTTGGTGTGGTATGTGGGAAGAGGAAGCTGAGGGTGAATGTCAATAATAGTAAAGTGATGGTGTGTAATAGAGGTGCTCGTGGGGTGAATCTAGATGTGCGGCTGGATAGGGAAATGCTGGAACAAGTAGAGTGTTTTAAATATCTGGGAGGAGTGATAAGCAGGGACGCAGGATTGGAAATGGAAGTAAAACAGAGAGTGTGTGAGGGAGGGAAGGTTTTCGGAGCAATGGGAAGTACTGTATATGGAAGGTCAAAGGTAATAATAATAATAATAATAGTTCTTAAAGCTAGCGCATGCTAAGCTAGCTAAGGATAGCTCAATAAGGCCGATTAGGCGTATTTCCATTGGGGTCCTGTACTACTATCCCATCCCTTTGCTCATGAGGGATGGTAACGACTCAGTGCTTGTGAAAAATCTTTAATGCGCCGAGCGTGGGCGCGAACCCGGGCCTTCTGGGTGGAAGTCCGAGACGCTAGTCACTACACCAAGCGAGCCGCTTGGCCGAGGTCTCGGAATGAAAGCTAAAAGTGCAATGTATCAAGTGATAGTTGTACCAACAGTTATGTGTGGGGCTGAGCCATGGGCTCTGAAGGCACAAGAGAGAAAAAAGCTGGATGTGATGGAGATAAACAGTTTGAGAAGTATATGTGGAGTGACACGTAGTAACAGATTGAGGAATGAAGAGGTGTGTAGAAGGGTGGGACAGCAGGAACGCTTGTCGGCCAGAGTGGACAGAAGGGTTCTGTGCTGGTATGGACATGTTGAGCGAATGGGAGATGAAAGGCTTACAAAGAGAGTACATGAGTCAGATAAAAGGGGAGGTAGAAGGGTAAGAAGACCTCCGTTGAGATGGAGAGATTGTGTAGTACTGTACAGTCCATCCTCCTATAACGCGAGTTTAGGGGCGGCAATGCGCCTCGTGTTGTAGGTATTTCGCGTTGTAGGAATAACACTTTAAATGGAGATAATTCTATATGGGACTGGGCCCCCCCCAATTTTGCCACTTTTCCGTACTTTTTTAGCTTAATAAATATATAGGCTATACAACTTTCATTTCATCGGAATAACATTCACCGCCAAGCATAGTCACAGCTGGGGTTTGTTGTTGTTTCGTGGACAAAATCTAACCAAACGTACTGTCCGACATTAATTTATTATCAACAATTGGATATTCGTTACTGTGGGCTCTTATTACTCTACTTCCTAATAATAGGCAAGTAAATTATAAGATCATGTTTGGATAAACAAATATACCGAATTAAATTAGAATGAAGAAACAGTACGTTGAGTGAGATGTTTCAGCTTGCCGTCAACCCAGCTGGGCCAGCTCCGAAGCTCTCTTGCCGTCGCGCTGTAGGTGGGGGGGGGTCGCGCAGTAAGAGGAGGTGCCAGATTTGAAGCACTGGAGGCCCTAGTGATCCTTGCTCTGTGGGTCTTCTGGGCGACCTAGGTGTGTGTGAATATATTTATATATTTTTTTTTTATATTGTGTTGTGTTGTCCCTGTTCGGGCTCTGTTTCGAGTCGGCCACCCCCAGCTATGGGGTATGTGCCTGAGTATATACATACATACATGTACTATCAAATAAGGTAAATTATTTCTAACTCACGATTGACAAGGTTTGATGATAGTAGTGAAATCAGATAAAGTATAGGAATTCTATACTTCATAATTGGTAGAGTTCTACGTTATCTCCAGGATCAATAAGATATATTCTAAGGATTTTTAGAATGTCCCAATAGGTGCAGATATACTGTATATCATATATAATTATGTTATTACATGTCCAGATTTTATGTGGATAATACTGCAATGTATCCAATGCATATTCTTCTAATTGAGGTATGAAGTACAGGTGAATTTAAATAAGCTATTCTAAACAATTATTGATACATAACATTTATCTAGTAAAACTTTGAGACTATTTAGCAAAGGTATTAGCTACTACAATGTTAGATTATTATAGGTAACAAAATTCTTATAATAGTATAGAAGTATTATTATTATTATTATTTTTTCCCCCAGATGATGTAATTCCCGAGAAGGGGTGGCCATGAACATTAGGCGTTTGTCACGAATCGGTAGGTCAAGTTGCCCGGGCTTGACATCTACCAATAAAAATAGAAAACTTGAAAACGAACTCAAAAGTTACTGATCAAATTAATATACTGTATTGTAACGAACTCATTAAAATTAAAAACTATCGAAACGACAACACACTAAACAAAATCTATATGTACAAATATGCTTTTATATTTATCGGAAATTAAACTTTGAAAATAACAAACTTATAATATCCACATATCTGTACACCACTACTGTACATGAGACAGTAGGTTAGTTTCCCATGCTACCCTAGTAGCAAAAGTGTTGGTAACACCCCGTTCTTAACATTGATCATCAATTACAAACCCCAATGCACTTGAATAAACTAATGAAAGCATATGGTCCTCCCGGGATTCAAACTCGGGACACCACACCTAGAACATAAGCATCTAAACCATTACACCACCAACGTTTTGACAGTGCAAGTTCAACCGCCGACGCTTTGATCAGCAGCTGACGCTCTACTGACTGCGTATATTATATACTAGCCCTCTGGGTCACAGGCCCTCACAAGGCTAGTTCTTGGAGAGGTGGAGTCAAGTCATGCAGTAGTCAACGTTAATTATGTCGTCATACAGTCGTGTAGATTTCAGAAAACGACGGATAGATGTGAAATCGATATTTCACGAGTCAAAGTCAGAGAGGAAATTGTCGCCTTTCAATGTCAAACACTGGGCAGTCACAAAGAATATGTGGTACGGTGCGTGAGACATGACAGTGTTGGCAATCTGGTGGATGGGCACGGGGAGTATTCATTAAGTATAATTAAAAAGCTGCCAGATCAGAGTTGGGGATAAAAGCTGAGGGGCAAAGTGCTTGTGTAAATCTGCCTAAAAGGGCACTCATCTCACCTCAGCAGCCAGTTTAGCAGAACGCAGAAGATCCGACCACATGTACTTCTTGAGTGCATGGAGCTCGTAGTTACACAGGTACGGGTGGCTGCTGTAGGAGCTGAGGCAGGAGGCGAATGACACAGGCATGAAGGTGTCCAGGTTAGAGAGGGAGTTGGGCCACCAATCAAAGAACACTATCGGCTTGTTCTGCCGGAAGCTGCACAGGAGCCGGGGGTTCAGATTCGGCCCAATCCATGCTATCCGGACCAGTAGATGCCCATCTTCTACTTGGCTCTTCAAGAACTCATTGAAGCCGCCTGAAATAAGCAAAACAGATTATAATGTACAGTTGTGAGCATATACTGTATATGGTTACACCAATTTGAACCTTTGAGCCTTGAAAGCCAAGTTCTGAAGCATCTGGGCTATAATAAACCATTGTACAGTACTGTATTGTCTTGTTGCGTTCAATACTGATTCAATTGGATGGATCGCCATTTATCCTTTGACCGTAGAGTTGGATCAAGGCATTTCTCTACCCCTCCTCATATTCACATTGCTTATCTGGCAAACAAGTACTGTACCGGTAGCCATGGTTGGTTTGGGCATGTGGAGGGGATGAATAATTTATATTGAGTGAAGAGATGCAAGTAGTGACCGGAATAAAACATTTTCAAAACGTTATCAATAAAATGCTCATCAAATGGTATTTTTATCCATTCTGTCAACATTTTGGAGTATATATTTAACACGATTATGATTAGCCCCTTCAGTACTGAAACGCTTTAGACAAATATTTTCTGGGCATCATTAACCGATTATAATCAGTTTAAAAGGGGGTGGTGCATGGGTTGAGGTAAACATGGAAAAATAATCGCCAACCTGCATATAATTATCTTGTAAAATGCAATGTCACTGAAATAATTATAAACAATGGTATAAAGGATTTTGCGGATCGTCTATATCGGGCCTGTGAAGCAATAGTGACGTCACAGAAGTATCCTTATCCTGGACTGGATGGTGGACTTACACTCTTGTGACGTCACAGGCCCGGTATAGACGATCTACAAAATCCTTTATACCATTGTTAATAATTATTTCAGTGCCATTGCATTTTGCAAGATAATTATGTACAGCTTGGCGATTATCATTCCATGTTTATCTCAACCCATGCACTCCCACCTTTAAGAATGATTGGTGGGAGACAGGGTTTACAATATATAGTTTTTACCATTTGATTCCTAGATTTCCATCCTAAGCTGTATAAAATTGTCTAACGCTGGCCAAAATGAAAGTGAGAAAAGGAGTGATCGTACTGGCGGGGTTAAGGTAGTACTGTACATGTGAGTGTGACTTACTATGGTTGCCAACGAGTAGGGTAGCACAGATGTTGGTGTTTTGGCACAATGGAGGGGTGAAAATGCCATCATTGCAGTAGTCCGCTTCACAGTAATACCTGCAACAACCACAATTATAATATAAAACTTGCAAAATAAACAAACCAAAACAGGGACGAAACAATATAAAGGCAAAAGAACTTATCAAAATCACTATGTGGAAATAATGCTTTAGCAAAATAAATTTTTGAAATAAAAGAACACAAAACTGCCACATAATATATATATCACTACATGAGCAAGCTAATCTGTTTCCCAAGCAAATTAATCGCACACATAACTACAAACTCTCGTCATGTTCAAGGAATTAGTCAACTTAGGAAGTTCAGGACGTTCTGGTAAATTCTACTAAATTCTGTATGAATAAAGAAACTACATTTTATGTCAAAATTTATATTAAAGTAAATTTGCAATTTGACAAGCTATTAACAATAGTACAAAATATGTACAGCCCTCACTAACGACCAACTATCAAACAAAGTAGCATAATATACCGGTATATTTTAAGTGTACATTTCATACACATCAAGTTTTCTTTTTTCAAACCATTAATTTTGGGTTGGTTCTACAAAAACACTCAAATATCATGAACAGTAGGCCTATAATGTTTTCATAATTGAAATATTGACTACAGGGGTGGCACCATCCAATCATAGTGTGGCTACATATTCAGAATAGGATTCTTCCTTTTGCTATGAGTCCTAAGGTAGGCCTATACACTTGTATCCCTGTTGGCTGTAGCAGAGGTATGACATCGTAGTATGAGCTATAGTAGCCGCGCTATAGATGTTGGAGCACACCCCTGATCCAATTACAAATGTCTACTCTTGAAGGAATCTATCTATCTATCTATCTATTGCCAGACACCTTGGTCCTTGAGGGGGTGGCCACGAACAAATCAACTATATCCAGGCAACTAGTTCGATTCTCTAGCTTGTTTCGGGGCAAGGTTGCTATCCTAACTGCCCTTTGTTGTGGAAGTGCATGACGTGCATGTAGTGTGTTACTGGGTATCATTGAAGATTTCTTTGCAGCTATAGTTACCTATTTTTTGTGTTTCTTTTTCAAGGAACATAGTGTCTTATTGTTGCTTATGTTTTGAGTAAGGAATTTGCATTACAGTACTGTACCCTAAACTAACCTAACATAGTGTCCAAAATATGGGCTAGCGCCCACACATCCCCACTAACTAACCTACCAAGCACGTTCTGTCACTACCCTAACCTAACTTTAACACTGCGGGGGTAAGAGAGATTTATTGCTGTATATTTTCGGCGATAGTAGGCCCTTGATATCAGATTTTTTTAAAGTCATTGCTAACACAAAGCATCTATGGGGATTATAGATAGTTATGGCGAGTCCATACGTTCCCATTGTCCCTAATAAATTGTAATGCTGTGAAAGGAATGTTCAAGATAACCTGTTATTGTATTAATCTCAAGAGCCAGTGGCAGCTCGCAATGACCTGATTGGCGGCTCGCAAATGAAAGAGAGAGAGAGCGAGAGAGAGAGAGAGAGAGAGAGAGAGAGAGAACAAAGGAAAACAAGAAAAAACAGGTCTAGTGACCCTTCTAGGCTGCTTGTCCTCCAAAACACTGAGTGGGTAAGGAAGGAGAGAGAGAGAGAGAGAGAGAGAGAGAGTACAAAGGAAATCAAGCAACAACAGGTCTAGTGACCCTTCTAGGCTGCTTGTCCTCCAAAACACTGAGGGGGTAAGGAAGGAGAGAGAGAGAGAGAGAGAGAGAGAGAGTACAAAGGAAATCAAGCAACAACAGGTCTAGTGACCCTTCTAGGCTGCTTGTCCTCCAAAACACTGAGTGGGTAAGGAAGGAGAGAGAGAGAGAGAGAGAGAGAGAGAGTACAAAGGAAATCAAGCAACAACAGGTCTAGTGACCCTTCTAGGCTGCTTGTCCTCCAAAACACTGAGTGGGTAAGGAAGGAGAGAGAGAGAGAGAGAGAGAGAGAGAGAGAGAGAGAGAATTTCAATATACCGGTAATAATTGTTACTAGTCTTGTTGTTGTTGCTGTTCCCCAGGCTGCCTGGCCGAACAGTCCCAAGGCCCTAAGCAAGGCCAAGACCATAACCGAGCGCCCCCACAGGACCCTCCCTGCCTACCACAATAAAGCCTGGGTGACCGAAGCCGCTCACAGGCGAGGAGCCCAAGAGGGCGCGGAAACGCCCGGGATACCGAAGACCCACCCAAGGCCCCGTGCTATGAAAACCCACAAAAATATGTAATTTAGTTCCTATATATTTTTTTTCTGCTTATCCTTGTGGCTTATTTACCTTATGGCTTATGCGGCTCTCACTCTGAATATGTCCTGAACTTTTGGCTCTCTTGAAAAAAAATAGTGAATAACACTATATTAATGGAATGGCTGTGTGTGTGAATATATTCTGCAACCAGTGTAACCAGCTTGATCATGCTGATGAGGTTCTTTCATTCACATTGTAAATGCAACAATAATCTACTGTATTTCTGATGTCTTCCATTGCAGAGAGAAGTAGGGAGGCCATGGGGCGAGTGTAAAATAACAACCCGTCCTGTGGGAATCGAACACGGGCCATCCGCATACGACTTTCGATCGGTACCACCTACTTCACACCGGCTCCATACATTTCCATATTTATTTGTGTTCTATGTGAGTGAGGGAGACAAAAGGCAAAACAGCCTGTAGTGAGTGCCTCCCCCAGAGTTGAAAGAGTGACAGGGCCAAAATCAAGGGACGTTCGAGCCAAAATGCCTGGACACACAGAGTTTGAAGCAATTTAGGTCATAGGGAGAGGGAAAGACTGATTCTGGGAGAGAGTTCCAGAGCTCAGCAGTTGAATAGAAGAAAGACTGAGAATAGCACTTCACTCTTGGTTTGGAGAGTTGCACAGAGTAGGGGTGAGATTGTGTTGCAAGACGGGTACTACGTACCCTACACAGAGGAGGTGGTATACACTGGGAAAGCTCTGAGGAACACTGATTACTGTAATAGCGATAGAATAGCAAGAGAGAAACAACATTGCGGCGAAGAGAGAGAGATTGCAGAGAGTTGGTGAGTGGATGGGAGTCAATGATACAAAGAGCTTTCCTTTCTACTTTGTCTAGGGGTGCAGTGTGAGAGGATCCTCCCCACACATGTGAACAATACTCAATACAAGGACGCACTGTGCCCCTGTACAGAGCTAGAAGCTGCGCAGGGGTAAAGAACCCCTTGAGGCGGTTGAGCACACCCAGCTTCTGGGAGGCTGCCTTAGCAAGACTGGTAATATGGTCCTTCCAAGTGAGGGCAGAAGAAAAGGAGACACCGAGAATAGTGAGAGAAGATGAAGGATTGATTTTTGTATTGTTAAATTGTAAGGGATAGTCCTCTGGAAGCATTAAAGGTAACAAGGTTTTCTCTGCCTCAATTGGAAATAGTAGTTAGATCAGAAGATAAGTGTTGCATGGCTTCATTACGCTTGTTTTTGAGGGATTGCTGGCAGGAGCATTCAGGAAAACTAATTGAGTAGTGTAAGGTAGAGTCGTCTGCATATGAATGGATGGGATTGGAGGTACGTTGAGAAGATCATTTATGAAAATTAGAAAGAGAATGGGAGATAGGACAGAACCCTGAGGAACACCGGAGTTGATAGGTTGAGGAAGTGAGTGATGGCCGTCCACAACCGCAGCTATGGAACGGCCGGAAAGGAAATTAGAGACAAAGGCACAGATGGAGGGATAGAAACCGAAGGATGGTAGTTTAGAAATTAAAGATTTGTGCCAGACTCTATCGAAGACCTTCGATATATCTAGTGCAATAGAATTCTCTTTATAATATCTCCAAAACAAAAACATACCTAGTTTGTGATTGCTGCAATTACTATACCAAAAACTATTAATGAGAATATTGCCTCTATTCAGAGTGCAAAAGTTTTACATACCCCTCCCTGAAGACTTCATAATTATACCGACCCCTCCCCTAAATACTACAGAATTTTACATACCCGTCCCCTGAAGGCCTCTTTGTGAGCTCTTGTCGCAACCTAAGGTCTTCCTCCGGGGTGAAAGCAAAGAGACGGGTTACGTTGGGTCGCTGGAAGGATCGCCAGTGGTCTGTGATCGCACCAGACTCATGGTAGCTGCTATTGGACACATACCAACCAAATCTAGGTTACAGCAAAATATATTTATTAGTATTCAATACATAATTAATTATTTATTACTAACTAATAACATTTAACAATTATATAACTTAACTATTAATATTAATATTTATGTATATACTCAGGCACATACCCCACAGCTGGGCGTGGCTGACTCGAGACAGAGCCCGAACAGAAATAACAAAACATAAAAATAAAATAAATAAATAAAATAAAACTCACACACATCTTGGTCACCCAGGAAAAGATCCAGAGGCCAAGGATATCTAGGGGCTTCCAGCACTCCCCCGGTCCCAGACCTCCCGGAGAGGTTCCGTTCTCAGCAGGCAGACTGTTTTATAACTCACTGGCATTCTAATCTATCACTTAATTCAGTGTGTTCCAGAATCTGTCTTTTACATCCCTGTCATATTCGTCACAAGGTGCATATGCTACCACAACACTACTTTCACCTTTTCAAGCTTATACTTTACAAACATGCACCTTGAATTCACATATTCATAGTTTCATACCCATTCATTGCTTTACTCCATTCCTCATTCATTATTAAACCAACTCCTTCCTTACATCTTTCATTTACACCCATTCCTGCCCTCACACATTTTACACCAGTCCACTCTTCTTCATTTACTTTCATTATTGTTTCACATATAAGTAACACCCCGTTCTTAACATTAATCATCAATTACAAACCCCAATGTACTTGAATAAACTAATGAAAGCATAGGGTCCTCCCGGGATTCGAACTCGGGACACCACACCCAGAACATAAGCACCTAAACCATTACAGCACCAACACAAGAACATCAAATCTTCCTTTCTTAAATACATTTACTACTTCCATCCTCTTTTGTTCTGAATTCATTCCTCTTACATTCCAAACAGCCAATTTATAACCAATCGAAATATAAAGTAAATAGATTAGTAAACACATTAATTTCAAGAATTATATTTGTTGTAAACCAATCATTAATTAAACCTATAAAACATTGACAATAAAAGTAAAGTAATGGTGTGTAATAGGGGAGAGCATAGGGTGAATCTAGATGTGAGGCTGGATGGGGAAATATTGGAACAAGTAGAGTGTTTTAAATATCTAGGAGGAACGATAAGCAGGAGTGGAGGTATGGAAGTGGAGGTAAAACAGAGAGTGTGTGAAGGAAGGAAGGTTTTCGGAGCAATGGGAAGTATATGGAAGACGAGAAATCTCGGAGTGAAAGTAAAAAGTGCACTGTATCAAGGAATTGTTGTGCCAACAGTGTTGTATGGGGCTGAGACATGGGCTCTGAAGAAAAGGGAGAAAAGAGGGCTGGATGTGATGGAGATGAGCTGCTTGAGGAGTATGTGTGGAGTTACTCGTAGAGACAGATTGAGGAATGAAGAGATACGTAAGAGAGTGGGGCAGCAGGAACATTTGTCAGCCAGAGTGGACAGAAGGGTGCTGAGCTGGTATGGTCATGTTGAACGAATGGGAGATGAAAGGCTTACAAAGAGAATATGTGAGTCAGGTACAAGGGGAGATAGAAGGGCAGGAAGACCCCCATTGAGATGGAGAGACTGTGTAAGAAAGGCTTTGGATGATAGAGGAATGACTATAGATCAGGCAGGGGAAGTGGTGGTGGACAGGAGTGAATGGAGAATGCTTGTGAATAGTTGAGTGAATACGTGGTCATTTGGAGTAAGGGGTCGGGTGCAAGTTCGACTAGATAATAGTCCATCAGGCGCCTGGCCCGGGGAGACGATTAATATGAAGGGTGTGCCTGGAAGTGTGGTGGGAGGGCTGTGGCTTTGGCTCCGCTGCATGTCTGCCTGCCGAGATCGGAACCTCTCCGGGTCGTCAGGGGCCGGGGGAGTGCTGGAGCGACCTTGGTAACCCTGGTCTCTGGGTCTTCTCCTGGGTGACCTGGATGTGTGTGAGTTTGTGTTTTTTATCTGTGTTTATTTTTTGTTTTATGTTGTTTTGTGTTTTCCCTGTTCTTGCTCTGTCTTGAGTCGGCTACCCCCAAAATGGGGATTGGGCCTGAGCATATAGATAGATAGATAGATAGATAGATAGATAGATAGATAGATAGATAAAACACTGACCTGCCTCCCGATGCATGCTTGCCACAGTCACTTTCGGAGGTGATCTTGACGTCATTAGAGGTCGGAGGCACCCACACCTCCATATTGAACATTGCCAAGGGAATATCACTGAAAGGAAGTCAATGTATATAGTCATCAGCTTAGGCATACATTAAAATATGTTATTTTCACTATTTAATTTTTGTAGTCAACTGGAATGTGGTAAAGGTCTAGAATATTTTAGGAGGTGGTTCTCGTTTATGGATTTGTAGGCTGAATTTTAAAAATGGGATGTGTATTATGATGTGATTAGTGCACTAATTCTCATTTTGATGTTCAAATCGTAATTGTATGTCCGAGGTTAGTCTGAATTTTATGTGCTGACCATGATGCCACAGAGGTTAGTTTGAATTTTACGTACAGCGGGGGTGTAAGGACACTAGATTAGGTTAGGGTTGTTTGCTTAGGTTTATGACAATTTAAGAGCATAAGAACACTGAAGATCTAGTGTCTTTCTTAACCCATGAACTGCTATAGTCTATTCGCTTAAAGTAGGCGAGAAATCATTAACTCTAACCTCTGTAACTAAAAAACGACTAGAGTAATCGAGCTAATATTTCTACCATTTGGGAAGGGTCAGTCAAGGAATAGATGTGGAAATTTACAGCCAATTTGTTCTAGCCCTTTTTGAGCTACATAGGATAGAAGTCATGATTTCTCGCCTACATACAGCGAATAGACATGTGCAAACATGTGCAAACTAAAAGGTCAAGTTGAGGGGGGGGGGGTATAAAGGGGGAAGGAGTGGAGGATGTGGTATGGAGAGATGCCACTACTTTCTATGTGTCACCCAAATTTCAGAATTTTAATCTCCAATTACTTATTAATATAATATCTTATAAGTTATAAGTAATAATTGGAAGTTTGTATCTCACGTCATGCGAGTAGACTTGAGCCGATCCAGAACATGGCTGTAGTTAAAGGAATTCTCGTAGTAATTGACAGTGACATTCTGATAGCCAAGTCCCTCCTGAAAGCAGAAAGGATTTTAAATTAGTTAGTTAGTTAAAATAGAACTTCAGAGGCTGTCAAACCTTATGAATTACTAAGCCAGAACACTGTCAGTCAAGAACAGTGTCAGCGTAACACAAATAACGGCCTTATTGGGCTATCCTTTTAGTTGGAATTATGCAAAGCTGGTAGGCTAAACGTCATATTTGAAACATAGGTTGTACCAACATTGTAAAATGCTAACTTAAATAAACATTATTATTATTATTACTATTACTATTCCTAGAGCCCCTTTTCGAGAACTCCAGTGCATACATACATACATAAAATAATCTGCACCAGTAGCTGATGTACAAATATACGATAAACTTTAAGCAGTGGACATTAAGTGAAGGAAAACACTGCATAGTTTAACCCTATTTTGTCAACCTCCCAGTTCCGATCCATTAATTTGGATATTTTAAGACGTGTCACCCTATTACTTTGGCGATACTAAGATGCTTCACCCACTGGAGTCATCCCAGTCAGGCGTGTTTTTTATTTTTTTTCTGAGCGACCGATAGCGAGCCTGTAAATTAAAACAACTCGGCCTTCAGCCACACACATTTTTCTATAGAACAATGTAAACATTTCGCTTGAAGGGGGTCTGACCCGTCTGGGTGTTCATTGATTCAGAAGGAATGGGAAGGCATTTTTGTTGGCTAGGGGACAAAGTAAAATACATTACTCGAAAATTGCAACAAGCAAAATCTTCAATAATAATTAAACAAAATATCATCATAACCCACAAGACGTCGGACCAGATACTGAATGTTACAAAATCATCAGTGTGTCAGAATCGTTCAGCAGAAAGGATTATATATTGAAGTATAGTCGTGGACTCTAAAGGTTCTGCACATATTTGAATCAGTATCGAACACAAACGAGACTATAATGCTTTATTACATCCCCAATGCTTCAGATACTTGGATTTAAAGGTTCAAAGATTCAAATGGGTAGAACCTTGTTAGTGATTGGACTGTAGGCTACATTGACGATTGGGTTGTAAACTTTTAATACCTGGATACAGCAGATTAATTATACTTATTATAGTCTGTTTATTTTCAGCTGATGGTAAATTGTCAAATCCTCCTCTTGATTACTTTTAACTACTACGATGATTTTTCACCGAAATGTGTTCTTAATTGTGAAAACTTGGTATTCATATGATGCAGATATATAATTGTTTCATATATATCCATTGGGTATCGAGAAATCCGCTGCTAAAGGATTACATTTACCGTCAGCTGGAAAAACAGCCCAAGTTGTTAAACCCTAAACAACTAAGGGTAATACCAAGACACACAAAAGAGAACAATAAGTAAAAAGTCTATCAATCTATCTATTGCCAGACGTCATGATCCCCAAAGGGGTGGCCATGAATGAATCTCCTCCATGCATCTCTGTCCCCTGTCAGCCGACGCCCCTCCTCGTACCACTTTCACGCATATACTTCTCAACTCCATTTCTCTGTCCTTCCACCTCACTCTCGTACACTCTCTTAGTCATTCGCTCACTTCCCATACATTCCACATGGCCGAACTATCTCAAGGTGTTTATTTTCACACTTTCCAGCACATCCACACAACACCACTCTCGTACTTCCTCATTTGTCTGGCTATCCCTGCATGTAACTCCTAAAGTCTAAACGCACTTCTCAACTAACTCATTTCCACCCCTCTCACTCTTGATTTGTGTCTCTCCGACAACGTCCATGCTTCATTCCCGTACAACCATGTTGGGGTTACCACACTATCATGTAAGGACTCCTTTACTTCCATGCTGACCACCCTATTCCTTGTTATTGTTTTCAGCATTCCTACAACCCTCTTCCCCTGTTGCAACCTTTCCCACACTTCATCCTCCATACTCCCATCTTTACTCAACACACTGCCCAAATCCATATATGAGCTGACATTCTCCATAACCTGACCATTCAACTTTACCTCACAATCTGTGACTGCACCCCTTTCAAAGACCATAACCTTGCTCTTCCTCGCATTTACCTTCAGATTCCGTTTTTCACACACTGTTCCAAACATATTTAACAGACCCTGCAACTCACACTCACTATCACTCATCAGAACTGTATCATCAGCAAACAGCAGTACAGGCAACTTCCACTCATTTCCTTCCCTTAGCGATTCACCAATATCCACTGCTCTTCCTTTTATTTATTTCATGACTCCATCCATATATAATTCTATATTATATATATTGAAAAACCATGGGGACATTACACCACTCTTGCTTTAACCCAACATTCAGATGAAAGAACTCGCTCTTTTCATTCTCCACACCCACTGCCGCCTTTGCTCTTCACCGCCTTCAGCAACTTAC
The DNA here is from genome assembly GCA_018397895.1 of Paralithodes camtschaticus. Classification (NCBI taxonomy): domain Eukaryota; kingdom Metazoa; phylum Arthropoda; class Malacostraca; order Decapoda; family Lithodidae; genus Paralithodes; species Paralithodes camtschaticus. The sequence continues at coordinate 3,658 of JAGKTK010006691.1, read as the reverse complement.
CAGCTACTCTGTATATTCTCAATACTTCCACAGACCTTATCTATCAATTCTGCCATAGGCCTTCTCCAAGTCCATAAAGGTAGCATACAAGTTTTGTTCCTTCTCCAAAAAATTCTCAACAACATATTTCAAGGCAAAATCTGGTCTACACAACCCTATTGCCTTCATAAACCCGCCTTGCTCCTCACCTACTAATTTCTCCGTTCTCGCTCTCACTCTCTAGATCACTACCCTACTACGCTGAGAATACATATCCCCCGTTGATTACCACACACTCCTCTCTCCCCTTTACCTTACCTTTTGATACCATTTGATGTGTTCGCCACTCTTCTAGCGGAACCAAGGAGCGCGACGCCCATCGTTAGGGGACTATTAAGCCTGTCTTCCAGTCATCAGACACACTTCCCTTCTCCCATGCTAGTTACACATTTTACATACCTATTCAATGATTATCTCACTACCATACCTCAACATTTCCTCACACACTGCATCCCATCTATTCCTGATGCTTTCTCCAATCTCCATCTTCACTCTTTTCAAGGCCTCACACACTTCTGACCTCCTGATCCCCACCTCCTCCTACACTACTTCTCTTCTTCTCCCTCCCACACCGCATGCAACTAGGTTTGCTGGTATTTCATTCCCTACATTCAAAAATTCGTTGAAGTGCTCCCTCCATCTTTCGGCTCTCTCTTGCTTCTCGGCTAACACTCTCCCATTCTTATCTTTCACACCCTTACTACTTCCCTTGCTTCCCTCCCTAATTCTTGACCACTCTCCTTTTCTCCAAGTATTATTCCCTTTTCTGTCTCTCCAAATCTTCATTCCCTCTACTACCTAACCACTCTCTATATGCTTTCTTCTTCTCTTCAACTGATAGTTTCACCTCTTCAGTCCACCATGCTGTTCCCTTCACTCCTCTCCCTCTTCTCCTAACTCCACATACCTCCACAGATGCTGCACACATCTCTTCCTTAAACACTTTGTTCACCTCTTCCACTTCCTCCATACCCTCTATGTCAAACCTACCTAATCGTCTTTCTACTGTTCTCTTGAATTCTTCCCTGGACTCCTCCTCCTGTAACCTTTCCACCCTCTTCACCAGTCCACCTCCCTCCTGCCCTACTCTAGCTCTCTTCACTCACTTCTTCTGTATCCTAGTTTTAGCTAGTACTACATAATGGTCAGACAAAGCCTCCAATACCCCTATATACCCTAGCATCTAGCATAACAAAAAATATTTGTTCATCCATATATATATATATATATATATATATATATATATAGTCAATCAGAGCCTTTTGTTCCACTGTTTCTCCCTCATTCCTCCACTCCACTTTCCATGTGTACCTGTGTATCATTCTGTGTTGGAAGAAGGTGTTGGTTATTATTATTAACAGCCTCCTCCCAACACATTCGTCCACAAGTGCAATGCCATTTCCATCTACCTCTGACGGTATCCCCCACCCTCCTACCATCCCATCTACTTTACTATCACCTACCTTCCCATTCATATCCCTAATCAGAAATATTCTTCCACTTTTACAAAACTTATCCAGGCACGGCTCAACACTCACCCAGAACTCCTCTTTCAGCTTTATCAACCACCACAACCATCCACGTTTGTATTTCCCACTTTCATTCTCACCTACACAATCCTTGCACCCACAGAACCATAGTCCCTTACACGCTCCTTCCACTTGTCACAAAAAAAAAAAAAAAATTTTTTTTCGCTCCCTTATTCTCATTCACTCCAGCACACACCTATTGCACATTACCCATTCATACACATATGTAGCCTACCCTTCCATTTGGTCTGTCATTCCGCATACATCCAGCCAGTCTTGGTAGCCTAGTGCTTAGTGTGCGGAATTTCGGTGTGAGTATCCTAGGTTCGAGTACTTGAAGTACCACATGTATTCATTACTTTCATTTATTTCATTAGTTGGGTTTATTTGTAAATTAATTGGTGGGTTGGTGAAAACAAATATGAATTCGCTAATGCTTCCAGAACCTCTCTCTTTTAGAATGTGTGAATGTGTTCCCATGTAATATAAGTGTTAAACAAGGGAAGACAAACTTTATCTATATCAATAAACCATGACTACTTTGTTAATCTTGACCCCTTCTAATGTGTTTGTGCCTCCTGGTGAGGTTAAGACGTTTTACATCATTAGTTTAATGCTTATATGACGTTTTGAGTTGATCTCATCCTAATGTTATCCCTGCCGAAAGATTGCGAACCTGGCTTGATTTTGTTTTATAAAAATGGCAACAAAATCTCAAATACTCAATTATTAATCATAAACACACACACAATAACCCCGCCAGACACTTTATCCTTAAACGTCAGATGAACCAGTGTTAACCCCCTCCTAATCTAAAACAAATTACTGATGACTAAAGATCCTATAGTAACAGAGACGGGCCAACCTCCTCCATCTTGGTGCCACTGGTGATATTTTCTTCTCTTTACATTCAAATATCTCCATACCCATAATCAACATTCGGGAATACTGGTGCAGAATATTATATAGTTTGGTCTTTGGGATATACTGTACACACCACATGATAACAAATAATGTTAAACTCTGTTGCTTGATAATTGAGACACCAAAATGGCGTCCAAAGAAATAAAGGATCTCTTCTGAAGACTTGCCTGTAGGAGGATCTTGGCGAGGGCCGTGGTGAGCTGGTGTGAGAGTCGTTCAGAGGTGTCCAAGGTGATCACCAACTCCTTCTGGGTCCACTTGTCGTACAGGTACCGTCGGGGGGGTACTGTAACAAACACATAACATAAAGGCCTCCATACACTATCAATCATGAGTGCACAAACTACTGTAGGTGTTTGTGCAGGCATAGCCTTCGTGTATGCACAATTGATTGAGACCGTGAATTATGGTTTAAGGGAGCCCACCTCGCTTTTTTTTTATCCTTATCTCCCTCTCTCTTTGGCTTGTATCCATTCGGCCCCATTCAGCCTACTGTTTTAAGACGTTTACCCCCATCCAGGTGTCAATATTTTCCTGGCGAGCGGTAGCGAGCCAGCATATATATATTTTTGTTTTGACAGCAAGCTAAATTTGTACATTTTTCGATAGATTTGTATTTTTCCGGCGAGGCCGGATTTCTCCATACAATGCTGGCTCGCTATCGCTCGCCAGGAAGAAATTGACACCTGGATGGGGATAAACGTCTTAAAACAGTTGGCTGCATGGGGCCGAATGGATACAAGCCAGGGAAAGAGAGAAAAGGAGAGAAAGATAAAAAAGGCAGGTGACCCCTTATGCCAGGCTGGGCTTGGCTTTGGTGCTCATCTCTGTATCATTGCCTTTTGGTAACTCGGCGAGTTATCCAGCCTCATACACATTACACAGGGGCTACTACATGTTATACAATTGAATATAGTTTACTTTCTTGGATGGTATGACACTGATATTACCAACTTTAGGTTCCTATTTACTGCTAGGTGAATAGAAACATCGGGTGTTAGCAGACTCACCCAAATGGACTTGTCTTGCCTGGAAATTGAATCATGATATTTTAAGCTGCTGTGAAGTGTGAACCGAACGTGCTAACCAATATGACATGGGACACCCAGTTAGTTATAAATCTATTATATATTATGAACCTAGATATTGTGACCTCCAGCCTATTG
>JAGKTK010006690.1:27649-40010 GCA_018397895.1 Paralithodes camtschaticus | reverse complement strand
AACTAACGATTTAGCAAAATTATATTTTGAAATAAATGAACACAAAACCACCACATATAATGTACATCATTATATGAGTAAGTGAATTTGGGTCCCAATCAAACTTAGTCGCGCATATAATTAACGTACTCTCGTCATACTTACGCTGCGGGCATATTTCCACTATATTAGGGCTCATTCAGGCACTCCTGAATGATTGAGCAAGTGTCTGAATGAAATTAAATTTATTCAGCCAAAACTTAGAAGAAAATAGCTTCAAAATGACACCAGAACGAGCTTCGTAACGCGTGGGATTCATCCAGAGCGCTATCATAGACATCGGCAAATATTCGCTAATACTGAGCGTATATCGCTAATGTCACGCTACATTTACCTTTGGCAGCGCTGCATATGCCTAGCGGAACATGGCTAATATCCGTCAGTGCTGCGGCCGCCTGGCTGGAGAGCGGACGGGGGCCTTCCGCGCTCCCGCTCATTCGGACTCATCTCCACAGGCTTTAACACATAACGAGCGGGTGGTCTGTGGCCGTTTTGGGCCTTTTCAGGCCATTCTGACTGCTATATCAACCATCAGCATGAAAGGAACTGTATTGTGCCAAAAACTAGGCGGAAATCAATGACACCACATACAGCTATGTAGCACTCGTGGAGCCCTGACAGTGTTACCTCAAAGATGGAAGTTTAGCGGATTTTGCTACAATGTTCACTTTTCGCGAACTATTGGTCACACTGTCATCCTCCCGCACGGTGGGGGAACTGGAGTTAGTGTGGGCCGGGAGGCCACAGATGTCGGACGTATAGTTCATTACTGTTCCAGCCATTTTCACTCGATTTTCACCCATTTTTCACCCGTTTTTTGCCAGTTTCTTTAACTCGACATAAGTTGCGCGCCGCTAGACAAGGGTTAAAAGCCTGTAAATTGCTATGGCGTTCTGGAACGTCTCCCGCAGCCAATGAGTTACGGAATTAGTCAATTTGGGAAGATCAGGACGATCTGGTAAATTCTGTTAAATTCTGTATGAATAAAGAAACTACAATTAAAGTCTAAATATTCTATTAGTTAGATAACACTAGTCGTTTGTGAGTTGTTGTTATTGTCGTTCCCTAAGCTGCCTGGCCGAACAGCCTCGAGTCCCTAAGGAAGGCTATGGCCACGATCGGGCTTTCCCACAGGACTCTCAAGGAGTATAGATTACAGTCAGTCCCCCCAATCCGCGCCTATATGGGCGGCATTACGCGACGTGTATTAGGAATTCGCGCATTGGGGATAACATAACTTGTGGAGAAAAATACATATGGGCGGCAGCCCGCATTTCCAACCACATTTGACGGTAATTTTTGATAAAAATCAATACTAATTAGACAACCAAGCATACACAATAATAGAAACATAAACAAGTCATTCCTTACATTAAAATTAAATGCTATAAGTAGGTGAGAAGAGTGGAGGCTCCGAGGCAGACCCCGCGACAGGCGAGTTCATATAGCCTAGGCGTAGGCTTCCCTGGCCCCGTCCCCGTCTCCGGATATACCTATAGATTTCCCGATCGCAGTAGTGCCTTCACCAGTTTATTCTTCTTAGGCATTTTTAAGTTGTTGAAGGGTGTAGGAAGGTGGTTGTTACACAATAAATGGGTCAAGTCTCAGCGCACGGACACTTAAGAATATTGGGACTGAGAAGGAAGCGTATGTGTGGTTATGTGTGTGTGTGTGCTTCCTTCTCAGTCCCAATATCCTTAAGTGTCCGTGCGCTGAGACTTGACCATTTATTGTGTAACAACGGCCTTCCTACACCCTTCAACAACTTTAAAATGTCTAGGAAGAATAAACTGGTGAAGGCACTACTGCGATCGGGAAATCTATGGGTATATCCAGAGACGGGGACGGGGCCAGTGACAGTGATGGGGCCGGGGAAGCCTAGGCCTCCGAGGGGTGTGCGCGCGGAGTAGGGAGGGGGGGTGGCGCGGAATACAAAAAACAGCATTTTTACACCACTCTTCAACTGTGATTCGTGTTTTGTGGGGTCAATACGTGTTTTATGGATTTTGAGTACCTGTTTTACCCCTCAGCGCGGAATAGGGTAAACGCGGACTGAGGATACGTGTATTAGGGGGACTGACTATGTTGTTGGCGTAAGAGATTGTGTAGAATGCAGTCTTGTATGATGTGTTTAATAGTAGGGGGTGCTGTGTTGCATCCTGAGCAGGTGTTTACGACAGGGCTATCCAGTCTCTTCTGATAGCTCAGAAGAGCTGGATGGTGCCCACATCTCAGACTATTGCTCCGGTTTGACACCCTGCCTTCACCTAGTGTTTATCCATTTTCCTTGTTATCACCACACAGCCAAAAGGACTATGTGTGCTTTGAGTTTGTGCCGCGCCACCACAACATCATCAGGTTCCGCAAGGGCTTGGAGATGATCCGCGAGGACTTCTCTACTGTCTGCTCCTACATACAGTTCAAGAGTGGCAGGGAGTGGAACTACAACCTTATGCTCTGTAAGTTCACATCTTGGATTTTTGGGTGACTGGACAACTCAACTAGTAATCATGTCTACTAATTCAATCATTGCTGTTAGGTTAAGTTTGAATATTCGCTTGGCACTTTTTTATGTTTTAATGAAACCACCAATATGTAATTATTGTTTAAGTTCTTGTGGTAATTAAGGATTTAGATACAAGTTGTGGGTTTTCAAGACTGTAAATATATGTTGAAAAATTTATAGCTTTGGATTTATATCTCTTGAAGATATTTCTGGATAGAACAACTGTTATCAAGATAATGTGAAGAGCTCTTTGGTAGCTATAAAGTAACAAAGGAATATAGATTCTGAAGAGAGAATATCATCTATGTTAGATAATGTGGAGAGCTGGGTGATGTCTTCATGAAGTGTGTTTACCAGTAGAGAAGCTGCAACATATTACCGTACTAGCAACTGTACTTTTTAGTTCCGCACTGTATTTATTCTGGGACTGAGTGTCTTAGCTGGGGACCCCAAATGGACCTACAGTAGGGCTCTGGGTCTTCTCCTGGGCGACATAGATGTGTGTGAATTTCTAATTTGTTTCTATATTGTGTTGTGTTGTATTCGGGTTCTGTCTTGAGTCGGTCACCCCAGCTATGGGGTATGTGCCTGAGTCTATTCATACACATACATATACATATTGAATCTAGTGGCCAAAGCATTTCATTCATAATTCTGATCAAGATACCAATGACAATACCAACTTTTCTTGGTAATTTTTTATTTTGACACAGAAATTATCTGGAATACAGTACTTACCTATAGGTAAAAATGTAAATAAGTAAATAAATAAAATAAAATATAAATATAAATGGGGTATGAGCCAGAGAATGTAGATAGATAGATCAATAAGTAATTTCTACTCTACCGGTACTGTATTATAAAAAATCACTAGCGGTATATAATTAACTTTTAAACTTACTACAGTAGCATGTTTTTTTCTTTTCACTACCAGCTCTGTAGTGTAGTGGAGAGCGTCACGGTCTTCCACCTGGGAGACCCTAGTTTAATCTCCCGCTCAGGCATGAAGGTTTCTCACATATTTTGGTAGCCGGTACAGTACCATTTCCCTTGAGCAAGGAAATGGTTAATAGTCTACCATATGTCAGTATCTCGAGTTCTATTGAATCTCGGAGCGAGGGCGCTTAATCATAATCTGAAATTTTTGAAGATTATTCATTATTTTTCTTTTGTTTTCACTAGTATTTTATTTTATTAGCCTATATAATTTATTTATGTTGGTAAAAGCTATTTTATTTATTATGTTCGTATTATCTTATGTTTGTATTGTTTTGTCATATTTTTTTCTTTTCTTTTTTCCTATCCCACCCACTCACCTTGCCTGGATACCCAAACTAATCATTACTTCCGGTACCCCATCCTAATCTGCTCACATTGTTTGACCTGTACTTTCACTTTACCCACATCATTTTACCCCCTTTATGCATACACACAAATGGTCTATTTCCCTCTTCTTACATGCATAATTACAACACACACACAAACACTTTTCAATGCTATCCTCTCACACATTTCCTTTTCCTATTATTATACACACGGTGTATCGTCCGGTAATCTAATCCACTTCTATCATTTCCCAATCAATTCCTCCCACACTCTTTCCATCCCAATTCTTCCTCCTGATGCTCTCCCCTTCCATCCCACATCCCCATCCCTTACCTGAGCTAGCCAGAGACCCAGTCTCCGTCAAGTGCCCGGTCGCCGGCAAATTCAACTTCACCCAAAAAGGGGAGCTGCGCTTCGAGACGCGTATCCTCGGGGGTGTTACCAAAACACCCTGGGACCATATCTACTGCCGGGAAAACATCTCCGACCTCTCCGTTTGCGACCAGGATCAGAAGGAGATCTGGATTGACGCACACTATTGCATTACCGTTGATGCTTATGGGCGGCACATGGATATTTACAGTATGTTCAGGAGATTTTTTTTTGGAGAGGCTGGTGGTGTGGTGGGGCAAGTGATTTTGGAGGTGTATTTGTTTAAGATTTTGGAAAGTTGAGGTAATTTGTATTTATTTTATTTATTTTGTCCTTTGTATAGTGTGTAAGTTGTACAGTTGGCAATGCAAAGTATCAATACACTAACCTATTCCTAAGACAAGTTAGTAACCTTAGCTCTGACTAACTCTACTGAATTCCTTTTAGACTTGTTCTTTGTCGTGCTAAGTTAATTTACCACTTTTACGGGTGGCAACTGTACTTGGTATTTTAGAAGAGTTTGCTTCCTCAGGTCAATGCAAATTTGGAAAAACTATGTGCTGGTATGTTATATACTGTGAGAAGCTAAATATTCCTTTCAGGTTGAATGCATCCCCTGCAGCCTCCTAAGCATCTGTAAAGGGACAAGTACAGTATATTCATTGTATAATCATTCGATGTCTTGTAAATCTATTTTACATATTTTTTATTATTTGTTTTGTATTATCTCATTTTCTTCTATGCTTACATAATATCTAAAGTATATTTATATTATGTATGTTTTTCATTGACTGTCGGTCAATATACTGTACCTTTATTTTGTTTTTCTAATACTAATAATTTAGTGAATTCATGTTCCTGTTGTATTTTTCATTTATGTACTTTCTGCTCTATTTATATTGGTTTGCCTTTTTTTAGTTCTGATATCCATATTCCTCTGATATTTCTCATTGACTTCTACTATTTCTCTGATCAATTACACCACCAAACAACCCCAGTGAGCATGCCGACTGCTGTCCAATGCCCCGTCGCCGGTAAATTCAACTTCACCCAAAAAGGCGAACTACTTTTCGAGACCCGGATACTGGGGGGCGTTACCCCCGCCCCCCGCCCCAACATATACTGCAAGGAGAACATATCGGACTACTCAGTGTGTGGGGAGGGGCAGAAGGAGATGTGGATTGAGGCCCGCAAGTGCCTCTCCGTCGACTCCTATGGGAGGGAGGTGGACATCTACTGTAGGTGGCTTGGAACACCATCTTTCACCTTGGGTTTTGATACTGTTTTGTTTTTCTTGAATGTTGTTTGATTTTAGTTTGTGTTTATTATTTTATACTGGTTTTCTACAACCTAATGGATTTACTTTGCATGTTAATGTGTGTTAGCTTGTAAACAATATTTCTGCATTATATTATACTTGGAGTATTTTTCTTGAGAATCACTGATATTTTTGTTGCTCAAGATTTTACTCTTATGTTTACCCTGGGTACATTTGTAAGCTGTGCTAAACCTTCAATGCTTTATTTCCACATAGTGATTTTGATAAGTTCTTTTGTTTTGTATTATGCAGTTCTTGTTTTGATTTGTTTGTTTTGCAAGATTTACATTATACTTTCATGAGTACCGGTACCTTTTAACTACATACTGGTATATATTTTGGTTGTGGTGATCTTTATAGATTAAGTATTTTGTTAATTCTTTTGTTTATTTCTGCAGACTGGAGTGGAGATAACGCTGAACTGTCTGACAGGCTGTAGATTGGAGTGCCACCTGGTTGACAAAGATTACTTTTCTTGTTGAACTATTTTCATTATTTTTCTTCTAAAGTAAAGTTCACCATGCAATTTTGTTTTGTTTTTTATAGGTTTTCAGCACTACATCTTCACTATTTTGACTCTTTTTGCACCGGTGACGTCTTTTATATTTCAGCTATACAGTACTTAAACGATATTATGAAGCTTAGGAACGATATATAGTAGCTAAAAGCATTAATTGAGATAGTCTGTTACCTTTTAATGGGTAGACATCCTTCCGAAGCTGAATAATATTATCTGATGATTGCCAGAATATGATAAAAAGGATGTCACCCGGTACGGAATGAGTTAACTATCTCTCTACCTATACCTATAGAACCTATAGATGGGTTCGCCACTAATTTAGTGGAACCGAGGAGTGCTCCACCCCTCGTTCTGGGTGGTGATTTGGTGCAGCAGACTGTTCGAAGGGGCAGCACGCCCCCATGCAAAGATGGGCTCGTCTAGCACCTTTTGAAGTTTAGCATCGAGGGCCCTTTTGCAGCTGTCTAACAAGAGTCCTCGATGTCAAACTGCAAAAAGTGCCAGACGAGCCCATCTTCGCAAGGGAGCGTGCTGTCTCTTCAAACAGTCTGCTGCACCAAAACACAACCCACAACGAGGGGCGACACACTCCTCGGTGCTGCTAGGAGAGTGGCGAACACAACCTTAGGTCACCTTAGGTAGGTAGGTTTATGTCTCTTACTCACCGTGGGAGTTTGTTGAAGAGACGCGGTCCTCTATGTGACAACCAAGCTTCTCGCAGAGATCCCGTAGCACCCCAATTTTTCATCCTGGGGATATCGCATTCACAACCTCTTCTATCACTAAACTTCATGACTATCGGGGTGAACAAAAAGGGGATCTGCCTTGTGTGGGCCAATCGGCTTTCTGCAGACTCCCATTTTCTTATGTTCTTATGTTCTACGTTCCAACGAGTACAGCTTCAGTGCTCTTTCTCATTTTCTTTCTAATTGTTTTCTTTTGATTATATTGACTGTGGCTTTTACCTTTGAATATGCCTGGTATTGTGTGCACCTATGTGTTGTTTTGAACCATTTTGCCTTTTTGTGTATTACATGCGCTGCACCATATCACTTGCCTCACTCACCTGACTCACTTGTATTGTAACAGTCTTTAATTATTATTATTATTATTATTATTAATAATATAAATATACGGTATATATATATATATATATATATATATATATATATATACTGTATATAATTATAATTATATACTAGTATTTTGTTATTTTTATCATATAGTTAATAATTTGCACATTATGCTCTACACTAAGCTGTAGGATAATATAACTTTACAGTTTATTTACTTTATGAAATAGACCAAGCACTTATATATTATTTCTGTAACATGTTATAGGATGTTAATAAGTAATTTAGTATGTGTGTATTTAGTAGCATAAAATATATTATTAGAAAGTCTATTTTATTCCAAACTCAAGGTAGCTACTTGAGATAAAGATAGAAATATAAAGTGTTCTGTAATGCAATGAACCTATTTCTACTTATATTTAAATATATACAGTATAAAAATTGCATTAGAGGAAATAAGGTTTATGAAAACAAAAATAAAAAATAAAACCTTTTAGTCGATCCCCAAAGATTTATTTACAATTTTTTTTTTTTTTTTTTTTTTTTTAGTATAGTACTCCATTTAGCCTTAGTAGTACGTTTTTGTCTTACACATAATATGACCCTCCCACAGCCGACCCTGACTACAAACTGAAGTGTATCGGGTACTGGAAGGAGAACCTCAAGTCCTACCTCATCACCTACGATGAACTGGACCCTTACTCCAAGTACCGTTGTTGGGTGAGTCTTGGCTTTGGGGGACCCAAGGTTTAGGGTGGTAGTTTTAGTGTTATTTATTGTTTTGGTGGATTTAAAAAAATGTTACCTTTGTTTTTTTAGTTTGTTTCCTAGACCCCCTTCAAGCTTGAGCCTTGAGGTGAAAAATACACAGACCTCCCCAGACCTCATTTAAAGGGCAATAGCTCACAAGGTCATCTATCCTCATTATCATAAATGTTAGTGTACAATATACCTCCTATGTGCAATAATAGTAGTCTGAGAGGCATTTCCAACATGACATGACATACCAGTATAGAGAGGTATTGGGTGTACCCATAGAATAACACAATCAGTCAAAGAGTTTCAGGAGTCAGGTCACTGGCAACCATTTTGATTCTCAGTATCTCTGTTAACCCGGGAACTGCAGGAAGACTCTTAAGAGTTCCCCCGGCGGACTGCGGGAAGACTCTTAAGAGTAAGGGGGGAAAAAAAATCCATTTAAAACACCCACAAAAAAAAAAAAAAAATGTTTTTGTTTTTATTTTTTTATTTTTTTATTGCCCCTGGGCCATGCCAAATATCACTCCTCCACCTCCCCTCCTTCCCCACTTTCCTCACCTCCTTCAGTTATCACCTATTTTTCCTGTTATTCCCTTATTCTGTGGTATATTTTCGTGCTAACATTAGCGAGTTGCAAGCAGGGCATTGTCATCACTGTTAGCAAGCGAGTGCAAGAGAGAGAGAGAGAGTATCGATCGACAGTCTCTTTCCAGACGTGTGGAGAAAAGTGGTGGGAAGGGAGGTTGCCTCAGCCATACATTATGTAACTCCCGGCCTGTATCGCCGATTTTGACCATCCAAACGCTGTTTCCAGTTGTTTTATTGTTGTAACAGGTTAATACCTTTATAATCAACCTATAATAGGCACATATGGATAAGTATTAATGCTATTTATGGTAAAATAATGATGTTAGTGATGGGAACAGCTCAAATACATCAGCACAGGAGTGTGGTGTGTCATACCCCCCATGCACACTTCAGAGGTTAAGCACTTCATGCTGTGAAAGCAGTTACAAAGATGGACAGATATTTAAAGAGTGGTATGAGTAATTGTTGAGCAGCATAAGATAATGAAGTGTAGAAATAATGAAGTTATTGAATAATGCACTGTGAAAGTGATAATCAAGATAGAATATTTTGATGTGTTGGCCGTACGCTCCTTTTTACCGATAGGGCCAGTACCATTACATTAGTATTGCCATATGGATTGAGCTGCCAATATGCATATATGTATGATTAACAAGACCGAAATATAAATAATTTTATTGATATGATACTTACGAATAGACAAACTTTACACTTGTGTGATATATACTGTATATATATAAAATACTGCCTTCACATTACTTCATCATGTACGAACTATATCTGGTTAAGCTAGACAAAGGCAATGTCAAAACAGATGCCAATTCCGCGGTCTTATTCCTTGTATAATTCTCCTACTCAACGAGACAGAGAAATGGGCGAGGGAATGCGAATGTCCTGAACTCTGAGAATAGGAACTTCAAATGTTTATGCTCAGGCTCTGTGTTGTGTTGGCCGCCCCTAGCAATGGGGTATGTGCCTGGGTACTGTATAGGTTTGAGTCCCGTAGTTACCCCGTAGGGAAGAAGGAAAACCTAATATTTAGTAAGTAGTGGCCCCTTCATCATTGACGATGTACCTTAGCTTTGGTAATGGCCAATCTTTGAACTCAAGCTTGCTTTCAAACATCCCGTCCGGGAGAGATCAAAATACGATTGCCACACATCTTGAGCGAAACGCTCTTTAAAAACCACTCACGGACTCGTCCTATATGATGTGGGTACTACTACTAGAAAAAAACTAGCAAAAAATAATGAAATAAAAAGATTATAAACTTGATCTTAGCATTACGATTCCAATGCGTCTGCTGTTTCCGATCACCCGTTCTTAATCTGACATATCGAGACTTTCGAAACATAGCAGATGAATGGGAAGGGGATGGAAGGGAGGGCCAACATCGTCAATGATTCCGGGGCCACTACTAAATATTAGGTTTTCCTTCTTCCCTACGGGACTCAAACCTATAATTTATTAGTGGCCCCTTCATCATTGACGATGCGCCTGATATCTCAAGACTGGAGCGGGACATTCATCATGAACATCATAACCACTAATAAATTACTAAGGTTAAAAGTTAAACACGTACGAAAAAGATCAAAGTTTAATAAAAATAATAAAAGGTTGTACAGGCGGCGTTCCTTAACCCTTCCAGCCCGGGTGTCCTTTTAAAAGGATGGCGCGGCAGATGGGCAGGTACCCGGGTGTCCTTTTAACAGACATTAAGCTTGATCCGAACGCCGTGCGTCGGACGAATGTAAACAAAGCCGGTCGCTTCGTCACCGCACCTCCGAAAACAAGAAGGAGAAGACTCGTTTGTTATTGTATGTCTGTATGTCGTTGCTTCAGTAGTGAAAAGATCGTCGTATTGCTAACATCGCCTGAAAATGCTCTCCACTTAAATCATCATCACAATTGAACCAGTTGACTTAGAGAGCTCTACTCAACACCAGTTTACAGATTGGAAACCGCACTAGGTCTGGAGATGCGTAGGAATGTTGTAGCAGTTAAAATAACAAAGATAAGGGTAGCCTAGGCCTAGACGTTTTTCGGCCATTTTGCCCGGGTACGGGCGACCGTCCTTTTAACAGGCAGCCCGGGTCCCGAGGGTTAAAGGTAGCCTGTTGTGTACTCATCTTTACGTTTGATGGAACAGTTGATGAGACACATATAAACTATACATTTAGCTTATGAATACATAAATAAATCAATATCTCATCTCTTATCAAAATACTGTACTGATAATATGTTGGCCTATACATACAATATATGGCCTACAGGTACATTACTGTATTACAAAAATATTTGTACTCTTGCTTTTAATCCTAATCCTTAAGATTAATAAGCATAATGGAAACTCTATTGCCATACCTAGAGTAAACATAAAATGTTTCCTAACTAGACTTACTTTAGTCTAAGGAACGGGTTATCACATGACCTTTATTCTCGTCATCTTGTATCACATACGAGGCAGGTTAGAGGCCCTAGCTAGGATACCTCCCCCCCCCCTTTTCTTTACAAAAATAGCTTAAAACTAGACTCTCTGCCTTAATGCTATACATGTACGAGAAGGTTTCACGAGAATCACGGACAGGTAACGTGTTAAGAAAGTATGATTAGATGACCATGTCATCTAGTGAGTAAATGTCTAGGAATCTGAGTGATGCAGCCTACTACCGGATATCGTGTGACCTAGCCAGAATGCCCGGATTACTCTCTCTGATTACTTCTACTAATAACACTGCACTCCACAAACACTCTTCTCACAGACCTTACACAAAGAGCTTTCGACGGCATCAACTCAGCTAGACCACCACACAGATCACTATTAGCCACACTCGACATTAGTAAAGCCTTCGATGCCATCCCCCGCCACAACCTAACAAACAAAATCTACAACACAAACATGCACAACAACACAAAAAGGTGGCTGGCCAACTTCCTAGCAGGCAGATGTGCACACGTATCTTTTGCCGGTCAGTCATCTAAAATCAGAAACTTTCCAAACGGAGTCCCACAAGGATCCGTCCTATCGCCCGCACTCTTCAATCTGTACATGCACGATATAACTACACCCAATACGCCCCAAATAAACTTAGCCTCCTATGCAGATGACATAACACTCACATGCACACACCATGACCCAAAAAGAGCAACAGATCTCCTTCAACCCTATCTCAACACACTACATGGCTGGTGCACTACAAACAGACTTAATCTAGCCCCAGCCAAATCCACCGCAACCCTGCTCACAAGTTGGACAGGAGAACACGAATACATCCCTCAACTCACCATAAACAACACACCCCTAACACATACACACACACCCAAAATCCTAGGAGTAACATATGATACTCATATGACATTCAAACAGCACACCACAAACATTAAAAAGAAACTGACACCCAGACTTAACGCCCTCAGGTCACTTGCTCACACAAAATTTGGACACAACAAAGAAACTACCACCACAGTATATAAACAATACATAAGATCAGTGATGGAATACGCAAGCCCAGCCTGGGCTTCTAACCTAGCTGAAACACATCATAAGACCTTACAGACTATTCAAAACAAAGCCCTGAAGATCATTACAGGCTGCACAGCTACTGCACCCACAGATCACCTACATCAAGAAACCAAAATCCTCAAAGTCAAAGACCATCTGGACATGAGAGGCACTCAATTCCTGGCAGCAGCCTCCACGAACCAAGACCACCCACTAAACTACATGGCAACACACCCACAGACACCAAGAAATATCAAAACAACACCCAGCACACGGTATCACACACAATTATTGTCCTCTCTCCCTCCCTGCCCACCCCGAACCAACTTCCAGAAGCACATCCATACTCATATCTCTC
>JAGKTK010006690.1:0-24859 GCA_018397895.1 Paralithodes camtschaticus | reverse complement strand
GACCTACCCCTAGCTCCAACACAACATGGCTTTAGGCCACTGCACTCCACAAACACTCTTCTCACAGACCTTACACAAAGAGCTTTTGACGGCATCAACTCAGCTAGACCACCACACAGATCACTATTAGCCACACTCGACATTAGTAAAGCCTTCGATGCCATCCCCCGCCACAACCTAACAAACAAAATCTACAACACAAACATGCACAACAACACAAAAAGGTGGCTGGCCAACTTCCTAGCAGGCAGATGTGCACACGTATCTTTTGCCGGTCAGTCATCTAAAATCAGAAACTTTCCAAACGGAGTCCCACAAGGATCCGTCCTATCGCCCGCACTCTTCAATCTGTACATGCACGATATAACTACACCCAATACGCCCCAAATAAACTTAGCCTCCTATGCAGATGACATAACACTCACATGCACACACCATGACCCAAAAAGAGCAACAGATCTCCTTCAACCCTATCTCAACACACTACATGGCTGGTGCACTACAAACAGACTTAATCTAGCCCCAGCCAAATCCACCGCAACCCTGCTCACAAGTTGGACAGGAGAACACGAATACATCCCTCAACTCACCATAAACAACACACCCCTAACACATACACACACACCCAAAATCCTAGGAGTAACATATGATACTCATATGACATTCAAACAGCACACCACAAACATTAAAAAGAAACTGACACCCAGACTTAACGCCCTCAGGTCACTTGCTCACACAAAATTTGGACACAACAAAGAAACTACCACCACAGTATATAAACAATACATAAGATCAGTGATGGAATACGCAAGCCCAGCCTGGGCTTCTAACCTAGCTGAAACACATCATAAGACCTTACAGACTATTCAAAACAAAGCCCTGAAGATCATTACAGGCTGCACAGCTACTGCACCCACAGATCACCTACATCAAGAAACCAAAATCCTCAAAGTCAAAGACCATCTGGACATGAGAGGCACTCAATTCCTGGCAGCAGCCTCCACGAACCAAGACCACCCACTAAACTACATGGCAACACACCCACAGACACCAAGAAATATCAAAACAACACCCAGCACACGGTATCACACACAATTATTGTCCTCTCTCCCTCCCTGCCCACCCCGAACCAACTTCCAGAAGCACATCCATACTCATATCTCTCACCGATCCATCCACTCACTCACAGACAACACGCAGCTGCATGCACAACCTCCCGAAATCCATCCTTCCGAATCCTCCCTTCCTCGCGAGGACAGAGTCCACCTGGCCAGGCTGAGATGCGGACACCATCCAGCTCTCCTGAGCTATCAGAAGAGACTGGATGACTCCGTTGTCGACGCCTGCCCGGGATGTAACACAGCACCCCACACCATTAAACACATCATAGAAGACTGCATTTCACACAACCACTTACGCCAACAACACAATCTACACTCAATGAGAGCTCTGTGGGAAAGCCCGATCGTGGCCATGGCCTTTCTCAGGGACTCGGGGCTGTTCGGCCAGGCAGCTTAGGGAACAACAACAACAACAACTAATAACACGGCTAGCCGGCGTTTTTTGGGAGGCGTTTACCTGTCCGCGAAACCCAGAGGGACCCCGCCTGTGCTGGCCGAGAGTCCCGCATAAATAAAATGAGTGATTGCACCAGGCAAAGTAAACGGTGCTGATCGCCCAGTTTCAGAGCAGGAACTTCAAACTCTGCTGTTGTTCCCCAAGCTGCCTGGCCGAACAGCCCCAAGGCCCCGAGCAAGGCCAAGGCCATAACCGAGCGCCCCCACAGAACCCTCCCTGCCGACCACAATAAAGCCTGGGTGACCGAAGCCACTCCATGGCGGGGAGCTGAGGAGGGCGCGGAAACGCCCGGGAAACCAAAGCCCCACCCAGGGCCCTGTGCCCCTCAGCAATTATGAAGAGAAAGTTGAGGGGCAAAGGAAAAATGTGACGCTTTGGCTTCCAATCTTGGTAGATTGGGAGGTTAATCCACGGAAGAGACACCGTCACTTGAGATCTAGAAAATACATAAGTAAAAGGAACAGTCAGAGTAAGCTATGGGTATGGCAGAGATCACTCAGGTCTCACTCTGATAGACCAGCCCATCACCACATGACTAGAACCCAATCCTCTCAGCATCAGCTAGGAAAGGCCCTAGAAAGCCGCCTTTGGCGGGGGGATAGCTCCCCTATTTCAACCCCTTTCGGGGTTGGGCACCCGCCCTCTGTAAAATATGATTACTGTGTTCATTCTTTTCGATGAAATTAGGAGCAGGCGCAATATGTACACTTATGTTGCGGCTCAAAAATCTTAAGCATGATGGCCCCAAACTCATCGCCGCCAACTCAGACACCCTGTCACCCGTAGCTAGTGCCATTAGAAAAATGGGTTTCGTAAGTCGTAACTCGAAAGGAGGATTATGACAATATTTACGGGAGTAAAGCATTTCAAGGGCCAGATCAAGAGACCAGGTGGGTGCGAGTTGACGAGGAGGAGGGCGAGAGCCGGAAGCAAGACCGCATGAACCCCTTCTCCTTCGCCTCTGGCACGGACAAACCGGTTAAGTCGAAAAGAGGTGTCCGAATTGCTGTGAGGCAATTCCTTAATGTGACAACTGACAACTTGTATTTCAAATAGGTAATTTAAAAACAATTAAACACCAGAGCCTCCGAGGACTGCTGTTGGTCAGTTTCTACGATCCAGGTAGTGAGTGACTTCCAGTAAGATTGGTACTGTCTTCGTGTTGATAACGCATACTGATTAATCAACTTGTGAGTCATGGCTCCCCAAACTGGCCTAGCCACTTGGCCTTCTGAATAATCATAAGGCAAAAGTCAGCGAGGTCTTGAGGATGCCAATTGTGTCTAAGTGGAAGTACGAGATCGGGAGCGACACCGGGTTCTCGTACCACGTCTTTAATTGATCGTACCAAACTTGAGCCGGCCACAACGGCGCGATCATCGAGACCATGCTACTACTTTGCACATTAAGGATGCGTCTGGAGGTAGAAACAGATAAATGGAGCTCTCCATTTGTTCCACTTTACCAGAAATGCGTCTGGGGCCCCCCCCCCCCCCCTTGCCGGAGTCTGACTCCGACGTGTGAGGTACTGAAGCAACCTGTGGTTAGCCTCTGACGCTAACAAATCCACTTGCGGATGGCAGGGTTCGGCAATCATCTCTTGAAAGATGGTTTGCTCGAGAGCCCTTTCTACTTGAGTGCTCTATCTCCGAGACAGAGCGTCTGTCCACACGTTCGCCACGCCGGGCAGATATGTTGCATGAAGATAAATCTTTTCCGACAACCCTTGTAACACTTGAGATCTCATGACCCTTGCTTCTGACTGCATGTCACTGCAGTCAGATAGTCCATTCTGAAGGCTAGGGACTTTCCCGCCTGGCTCATGCCGTGCTCCTGAAAAAAGAATAGTGGGACTAGCAATTCCTTGGCATTGATATGAAGATGATTGCTTTGGACCATAGATCCTGACCCTGATGACCTAGTCACCTAGGTTTGACTGGTATCCCCATCCCAGGTTACCTGACGTGTCTGTATCTATCCAGACCATCGGAGGAGGAGCTGTCCATGTCAAGGAGGAGTGTAATACTTCTGGCTTCGCCCAAGCCGCCAGGAGGTTGTGGATTAAAGTTGGAATTTTCCTCAGTGTTTCTGCTGGCAACAGCGGAAAGCACCTGTTTCCTTCCAAAATAATTTGTTTTACCTTCAGACGTCCTAACAGGACCGTCATGTTGGAAGTAGATCATTTTGGATTGTGCTACCATTAACCAATCGTCTAGGTACCATAACACCATGATCCCTTGTTTGAGTAATGGTAGCAAAGCCTGACGGACTAATTTTGTGAAAAGTCGAGGTGCTAGATTTAATCCAAAGGGCATTCTTTAAAAGACAAACGTTTTGATCCCCGTTACGCAAAGCTAGATACTTTTGAAAAACGTTTGTTGATTGGGACATGCCAAAAGGCTTCTGTTAGATCGATGGAACACATCCAACCCTGCGGCGGGAGTGTCGATCTGATCTGATTCACAGTCAGCATCCTGAACGGCTGATTGTGAATATGGGTGTTGAGATAAGTGAGGTCGATCACTGACCTCATCTAAACACTGTCTCTTTTTGGCACCAGGAACACCGGGATGTGAACATGGGCTGTGACAAAGGACTGGGGATAATAATCTGCTTTTGGACCATCTCTTTGACGATGGATCCCACCTTCAATAAAAACAAGATTGAATTCTGTGGGGATACGTAGACGGGGTCGCCGGGACCACCGTCAGGAGAGGCCTTTGCGGACTACTGTCCTTGCCCACGTCCGCCGGGGCCATGCCCGATGACAATCTCGGAAGTTGCCAGTCGCATGACCGGTGTAGTCCGGCAGTACTATTCTTGTTTCCATCTCGCCTTGCTTTGGCACTGGGAGTGACAGAGCCTTGTGGTGTCTCAGTTTAATGAAGAGGAGGGTTGTGACTCTGATGTCGGAATGGGGTGATGAGAGGCCTTGCTACCATCACTGTTGGATTTACCCCTAGACTGACCCCTAAACCAACGCCCTCTGCCCCTGGATTGGCCACGTCTATATGACGTCCCGCCACTCGCAGGGGCTGTGTAAGTCTTTGGTGACTGAAATGACTGGGATTGACCACGACAAGGAACTCTTAGCATTAACCCTTCCAGCCCGGGTGTCCTTTTATAAGGACACCGCGGCAGATGGGCCGGTACCCGGGTGTCCTTTTAAAATCCGTAAGCTTCGAAAGCCTATTAAGCTTGGTCTGAACGCCGTGCGTCCGATGCATGTAAACAAAGCCGGTCATTGCGTCACCGCACCTCCGAAAACAAGGAGACGACGTCGGATCAATGTTGTTGTATGATATGACGAAATTAGTGTCTGAAAAGCTCCGATATTGTCAACATCGTGGCAAAATTCGCTCCATAGAAATCGTCATCACAACTGAACCAGTTGACTTAGAGAGCTCTATTCAACGCCAGTCTACAGATTGGAAACCGCACTACGTTTAGGGATGCGTGGGAAATTTCTAGCAGTTAAAATAACAAAGATACGGTAGCCTAGACGTTTCTTTGTGGCCTAGACGTTTTTCGGCCAGAGCGCCCGGATACGACCTCCGTCCTTTTGTAAGGCAGCCCGGGTAGGAAGGGTTAAAATTAGATTTAACTGACTGCTCACTCTTTGACTTAGAAATAGTGGCAGGTTGTGAGTCTAGAAGGAAATTGACAATGCGCCAGGCATCGTCTGAGACTAAGGTTTTGGAGAAAACATCTGATAAAATCAGTCTTCTACCGATCTCTGCAGGGAGTCTGCTAACCAAGTCCACCCTCAGGTCTTTACGGACCTGTACCGCCTCAAAGAGAGCAGTCCGGATGTCGCCGAGAGACTGAATGGAGTTTTGGAGAAGAAGGCGTCTAGTCAGAGAAAGAGCCTTCTGGCTACTGACGTCCGTTACTGACTCAGACGTCCTGGCCAGAGAGGCCGCAAGTTGGCGGCTGAGTAAGTATTGGGACGCCAGTCTCCAGGCTTTCTGCCTCATCTTGTAGTCTTTAGCGATCTGAACCTGTGTAGGCTGTGTCAGAGGACGAAAAGGTTCAGGTAACTGGCTTGAAGAAAGTTTAGAGGCCTCTAAAAAATAAAAATTATATGGAGGTATCCCTACCGCCTTGCCTACCGGCATTGAAAACCAATGATTGTCTTCTTGCGGAAGCTAATGACTGCTTTTGTTTGTTATTGTGCTGGCAAACAGCTGGGCCTCTTGTCTCCATGCAACCCACGGTCCTGACTCCCCTCCCTTGAATCTGAACTAGTGAAGACCCCGCAGAGTCCCTGAAGGGCATCGAATTTAAGTCTGGGGTCAAGCCCTGTAACAGCATTAAATCGTTAAACCCATCTGACTTAGTCCAGTTGGAAAAATAATTTTCCGGCGGAAGCAGGAGGCAAGGCAGGAGATGGCATGGACACAAAATAGTCAGGATTATAAAATGTAGGAATGGCCCTGACGACAACATCAAGTACCTCTCCAGACTGGTTCTTGGCCCTTCATTTCCTAGCCTCACTTGCCTCGATTACCCAATGTTTCAGAACAGGGGACTCACCCATGACTGTGGGTTGTGCGACCTCGGGGAGTAAAGGCTTAACGACAGACCAAGATGCATCCGACCCATATAAAAGTGGCATAAGGCTCTTTTTACTAGGGATGGATTAATCAAGAAGGGGAGGAAGCAAATCCGAGAACAACTTCAGATTGGACGACAACATCGCCGTAGCCCCCAAAGTGGAAGCTACAGGAGTGACAGTAGAGGGAGGTAAAGTTACATCAACCTGAGGTTGAACAAGTACGTGCCCTAGAGGTCGCACCACCGGGGCTACTGGTACTGGAACTGATACCTGTCGCTCACCTTTAACCTGTCTCATGAAATCAAATAACTCCTGTAATTGGTCCCTCGCTACAATAACCCCACTTTCTTGGTCTGACTGGGACGCGGACTATGACATTTCTGAGTCCTGCGTTCCCGAATGCCGGGAAGATGGACGTTGGCCAGACGCCATTTCTTCGGCGTGTACACCTTGGTGGTGTAAAGTAGATCCCGGTGACCGGGTCAGGGGGGGGCGGTAAAGCCTCCAACCGAGACTCTCCAACCCGGGCAGTGGAATCATGTGTTCTTGTTTGTGAGTCGTCGAGAACATTGAACTCGGAAAGGTCTCAAAAGTTCAGATCCGGTATGTCATACTCTGAAGGGTCTTGAACTGAGGCGGGCTGGTCAGAAGAGCTCATACTCCTGCCGGCTGGAACACATGCTGCTGCCCCTCTCCGTTCCCAATACTGGCAAAGCCTTAAGTTCTGGCTGTGGGTTGTGAGGAATGGTAAACCGGTGAAATGGCCTGAGAGATGACTAGATGTGTCTCTGGTTGCCTCCCTGCCTGACGAAGACTGTTTAACCGGTTTGGGTGGAGGCTGCGCCGCCGTCTTCGACGAGGAGGAGGACTTCCTAGACCGACTCTTCTTGGACTTTGTCATCGCCTGCAGAAAGTGCGGCGTCAAAATCAGAGCGAGACCTCTTAGCCGCTTGTTCTACAGAAGACGACTTGGGTCTAGGTCTAGGTGAGCGGGACCTGTCACGCCGGCTAGACAACGGAGGTACGTCCGGCGGATCTGAGGTCCTAGGTCACTTGGGCTGGCGGAAGGAAGACTCACGAGCAGAAAACCCCCAGGGGCTGAAGTAACTGACGCCCCTTTAAGCAAATCTTCTAATATATGGTCATCCAATTGTAAAGATTTGTGGGCTACCGTCTTACAGTACGTTACATGGGATGAAAGCTATGGGACCGGATGAAGTGTCTGCCTGGGTTTTAAAGGAGTGTGCAGAGCAATTAGTGGAGCCAGTGAGGGACATAATTGAAGCTTCCTTAGATAAAGGACAGGTTCCTGTTGAATGGAAAAGAGCTAATATCATTCCGATATACAAGAATGGAAACCCTGTGGACCCTCTAAACTATAGACCAGTTTCACTTACTAGCTGATGCTGAGAGGATTGGGTTCTAGTCATGTGGTGATGGGCTGGTCTATCAGAGTGAGAACTGAGCGATCTCTGCCATACCCATTGCTTAGTCTGACTGTTCCTTTTACTTATATATTTTCTAGATCTCAAGTGACGGCGTCTCTTCCGTGGATTGACCTCCCAATCTACCAAGATTGGAAGCCAAAGCGTCACATTTTTCCTTTGCCCCTCAACTTTCTCTTCATAATTGCTGAGGGGCACAGGGCCCTGGGTGGGTCTTTGGTTTCCCGGGCGTTTCCGCACCCTCCTCAGCTCCCCGCCATGGAGTGGCTTCGGTCACCCAGGCTTTATTGTGGTCGGCAGGGAAGGTTCTGTGGGGGCGCTCGGTTATGGCCTTGCTTGGGGCTTTGGGGCTGTTCGGCCAGGCAGCTTGGGGAACAACAACAACAACTAGTATTGTATGCAAGATTTGTGAAAAGCTAATTAGGAAGAGATGGATGAAAATGTTGGAGAGAAAGAAGATAATAACCGCAAAGCAATTTGGATTCAGAGAAGGGACATATTGTGTTACCAGTTTGCTATGTTATTTATTTTTATTTTTTTTTCTATGTGATTGAGGGGGGCAAAAGGCATTACTGCCTATAGCGAGTGCCTCCCCCATAGTTGAAAGAGTGACAGGGCCAAAATCAAGGGACGTTCGAGCCAAAATGCCTGGACGCACGGAGTTTGAAGCAATTTAAGTCATAGGAAGAGGGAAAGACTGATTCTGGGAGAGAGTTCCAGAGCTCAGCTGTTGAGTAGAAGAAAGTTTGAGAGTAACGTTTCACTCTTGGGTTGGAGAGTTGCACAGAGTAGGGGTGGGATTGAGTTGCAAGACGGGTACCACGTGCCCTACGTAAAGGAGGTGGTATGTATTGAGTATTGTTCACATGTGTGGGGAGGTTCCTCTCACACCGCTCTCCTAGACAAAGTTGAAAGGAAGGCCTTTCGTATCATTAACTCCCGTCCACTCACCAACTCTCTGCAATCTCTCTCTCTCCGCCGCAATGTTGCATCTCTCTCGCTATTCTATCGCTACTATAATAATCAGTGTTCCTCAGAGCTATCCCAGTGCATACCACCTCCTTTACGTAGGGCACGTGGTACCCGTCTTGCAACTCAATCCCACCCCTACTCTGTGCAACTCTCCAACCCAAGAGTGAAACGTTACTCTCAAACTTTCTTCTACTCAACATCTGAGCTCTGGAACTCTCTCCCAGAATCAGTCTTTCCCTCTTCCTATGACTTAAATTGCTTCAAACTCCGTGTGTCCAGGCATTTTGGCTCGAACGTCCCTTGATTTTGGCCCTGTCACTCTTTCAACTATGGGGGAGGCACTCGTTATAGGCAGTTATGCCTTTTGCCTCCCTCAATAACATAGAAAAAAAAAAAAAAAATGCACTGGGATAGCTCTGAGGAACACTGATTACAGTAGGGTGATAGATGTACTCCAAGAAAGAGGCAGATGGGTGGACTGTGTCTACTTAAACCTTTCCAAAGCATTCAATAAGGTACCACATAAGAGATTGTTATCTAAGCTTGAGACGCTAGGATGTGTCAGGGGGAGTTTGCTGAAATGGATGGAGAGCTATTTAACAGATAGGGAAATGAGGACCAACATTAGAGGAACTTACTCATCGTGGCGGAATGTTGAGAGTGGTGTGCCGCAGGGATCTGTGTTGGCACCTCTCATGTTCCTTATGTACGTGAATGACCTGCCGATAGGCATAAACTCCTACATGTCAATGTTTGCAGATGACGTAAAAATTATGAGACAAATAACAAATAAAAGTAGTTGTGAGGAGCTGCAAGGGGATTTAGATAAAATATACGAATGGAGCACCAAGTGGAAAATGAAATTTAATATAAGTAAATGCCATGTGTTAAATATGGGAAGAAGTGTGAATAGACCAAATTGAGAGTACAGGATGGGAGATAATATAATTAGCAAGGCCGAAAAAGAAAAGGATTTAGGGTTGATTGTACAAGATAACTTGTCGCCAGAGAAACATATTAACAAGCTCTTTAGCGGAATGTATGCATTGGCCGGGAATATGAAAGTTGCTCTGAACTACTTGGATGAGACCATGGTAGCGAAAATTATAAAAAGTATGATTAGACCAAGATTGGAGTATGCCGCAGTGGTGTGGTCCCCTCATCTAAAGAAGCATATTCACAAGTTAGAAAGAATCCAGAGAGCAGTTACTAGATTGGTTCCAAGTCTCAGAGAACTGCCATATGAAGGGAGGCTAGACAAATTAAATCTACCGAGTCTAAAAGAGAGGAGAGAGAGGGGAGACATGATAATGATGTACAAATGCACCCGGGGGCTGGATAGGGAGGATATATTAATTATGGATACAGGAATAACTAGAGGCCACAGCTACAAAGTAAAAAGACCTACCTGCAAGAACGATATCAGGAAGTTTAGCTTCCCCTATAGATGTATTGACAAATGGAATGGGCTGGAGGAGGAGGTGGTAGGGGCAAGGAACATCCATATTTTCAAGAAAAAATTGGATAAAAGTAGACTGAGAGACGGGACAACACGAGCTTAGCTCAACTCCTGTAAACTATAATTAGGTAAATACAATTAGGCAATTAGGTAAATACATACACTGACTGAATATGAAGTAAAATAGTCTTGCACCGACTATCATCATGGTTTTAAATAAGCATTGCGGAGGGCTGAACACTCGGGGTATGATTGGGAAAGCCAACGACCACGAGATCGGTCTAGACAAGGAACACACGTAACACATAGAGAGTGCCCGATGGCCGTTAAATTTGTACAACCCAAAGCAGCACAAAAGGAGAAAGTACTCCTATCCATGATAAACCTCCTCCTGCCAGGGAGATAGCCGACCTTCCTAGGTGTCCCACATGTGAACCAGTGGGTGAGAAAGATCCAAGAATCAATGCTCATAAGGACACGCTAGGCCGGCAAAGCTTAATATATAATAAATATATCTCCAACGTTAAAGAAAAAGAAGAGTTGAATAACACTATACAATCTTAGTTTCCTTATCGTTAATTACATTACCCAGAAATATAAGTGAGGAGTGAGTAGCCCACCATGTGCTTCTTATATAATAACTTCTTACCTAAGTGAATAACACTGATCCTATCCCATCTTGTGATGTAAGAACTAAATCCGGCGACAACGCAACTATAGATTTTAATTCTTAATCCCGGCGGACCAGCGCCTTTCATGCGAGCAATACAGATAACTGAAAGCTACAAGATAGGAATGGGTGAGTTCGTTTCTCGGCTCAGCCGTCATTGTCTTGGCGGCAGTGGCTCCCCATTTCAACCACCAGGCGGAACGTCCGGACAGCACCAAGCAACGAACGTTCGTCTTTGTTAAGTTTATGAGGCGGAAAAGTTGTTGTAACGGAGGTGGATTAGCCAAACACTCTCAAAACACAATTGATTAGTAAAATGCCGGGCGATCCGGAATCATACTAAACACTGTAAACAAAACAGACAAAATCCATTACAATCCTGTACCAAACGCGGATGTTTTGAATTTTAACATAACTCGTAGATGTTTCCCGGCGGAAAAACCACGCGAAACAACTAGAGACACGTTGTTATTAACCCTCCAGACCCGGTAGGGCTCTGAGGCACCCATAACAAACACCCCCCGCGCTACCCGGTAGGGCTCTTGAGAAACCCATGAGCTTGGAAGCCTGTAAGCTTGGTGTGCGAGGCATCCGTCCGACGCATGTAAACAACAGCCGGCTGGACCGACGCCGTGCATCTCCGACCACAAGAAGGAGAGCGAGAGCGTCGCTTGTTCGTGTGTGCCTGTATGTTATTGTTAAGTATCGAAAAGTAGTGTAAAGTGGCTGTTTTTGCCACAAAGTTATCTCCAATGAAATCGTCATCACAACTGAAACAGTTGAATTAGAGAGCTCTACTTAATGCCATTCTACAGGTACGAAACACATCTACGCTTGGGGATGCGCGGGAATGCGGAAGCAAGCAAAATAACAAAGATGCGGTAGCCTAGGTGTAGACGTTTTTCGGCCAAAACCCCCGGGTTTCGGGGAATATATATGGAATACATAGCCGGGGCTGGAGGGTTAAGTCTTACTTTATAAAAATCCTGCCGGAAGGACCAACCCTCCAATATGGAAAGAACAACGTGTAAAGTCGCGCTAATAAGTGATGTCTCGGCACCAATTGTGTTTTGATCAATAATTGGTATCAACAATATTTACACATTATTTATTAGTTTTGAATGAGATATACAACCATGTTCCTACACTTATCCACCCTAATCAACATCTGACAGACATTAATACAGCGCAGAGAGAGCCAAACGTAATGGCAGCTGGGACATGACTTATTAGTGTGACTGTACATACATGGCATGGTTATACATGAAAAGTAATCAATACATCAATAATAACACATCCTAACCATATATATATTAACCTACATGAGGCCAACTAGATGGGGGTAGATGGCGATGAATTAGACATGGTAGCACAAACCTGTGAACCACCGAAGACCTCACCAACACGTAGAATCACGAAGGGTAGGTTGAAGAGCAGCATGGCTCCGTGCATGGCTCAGCTAAGTGAGACAATCCACGAGCACTAGCCCACGAGGCATACTAGTTGAACACCCAAAATGGACCGAACAACAGGCCCCATTTCACCCTATAAGAAGCCTCATGACTAATAGTGAACTAAAATGGGCTAGGATAATCAAAACAAGCATATAGGAGCCTCGCCTAATCACAACGAGGACTCCGCCTAACACACTCGCTTTAGCATATTGAACCTTGAAAAACAGTCTCCAGGGCCCACTAAAGGACACTCACAGCCTACACCTAGTCTATAAGCTACCTATTCTCAGCACTTAGCATGTACATGTGAGCAAAAAACTCACTACAGCCGAGGAAAGGTGAAGAATGAAGGCTGGCTGGAGCACCCGAACGCACGTCCGTTTCAAGTGGGCCTGGGAGAAGGAAGAACGGGTGATCGCTTCGATGAGTGAGGCGAAGCGTGCAGAAACAGCAGACGCATGAGAATCGTAATGCTAAGATCAAGTTTAATCTTTTCATTTCATAATTTTTTGATAGTTTTTTCTAGTAGTGGTACCCACATCATATAGGACGAGTCCGTGAGTGGTTTTTTAAGAGCGTTTCGCTCACGATGTGTTGCAATCGTATTTTGATCTCTCCCGGGCGGGAAGTTTGAAAGGCAAGCTTGAGTTCAAAGATTGGCCATTACCAAAGCTAAGGCACATCGTCAATGATGAAGGGGCCACTAATAAATTATACACATACATACATACAATTCCTTTATCTCTACCAAATGAGAGAGGCAACAGGGTTTGCCATCAACTTTCTAAGCTTAAAATATCTTACATTGCTTTGTTTACTATTTTAGAACAAAAAGTATGGCAAACCAAGACAAATGTGCAGTGTCAATCATGCGTTAACATGCTTTAGACTTATAAAATGGAAAGGGACTTTTCAGGAGCTTATGCCCTTTTACCCTCCTCGCCCATAGCTCCATATTGAATTTGCCCCGTGCTGCCCGACTGGCCTACATAGCTCCATAGCATTATTTCATGGTTTAAAACTACTTAAAACTGCACTAGAGAAAGTTTTGTTGTCTTGGAGGATGGTCCGTATAACCAACAAGAACAAAACCACATAGCCAGTGAGTCAGGTGACTCCTGCTTGCATGCAGGCCTAACGAAAGCTTGTATTGATTTTCCTGAATCCCAAACGATGCATGAAAGCAGTCGGCAGTGATTTAGGAATGGTTACAATAGTGAAATAAAGCAGTAATCAATAATCATTATATTCAATATTAATACATAATACATAATCAATTGTTGAACGAATGTAAATAGACCGTAGCCGTGGCCGCCGATACTGCATCGCTGTATTCGAACAGTTCTCAGTACCATCACAAAACACTAGGTTTTATTCCCACCTCACACAATAACCGCTTAATGTACAGTATTCTAGTCTTCACCCATCGCAAGATAGCACAGAGTACTGCCTCTGGTATGTACAGTATATAACCTAGGTTAGGCCCTTTATTTACAGAGATATGAGTATCTGTAAATTACGAAACTCGGGAGTTTACACGGTTCTAGGCTCTCGGCGGCCATAGCTGACTTACTTATTTTCACAATATAAACTGAAGCACTTGGTCTAGCGACTTCTAGTCTTCACCCATTGACAGATAACAACGAGCAATGCCTCCGGCTATATACAGTACAGTATATAACCTAGGTTAGGCAATTTTTTTTGCTTATTTCTAAGTGCTCCAATATCCCGAGAATTCGATGATTCACCCGGATCCAGCATTGGCGGGAAGGTTTAATTGGCCGTTCAGCTAGGGTTAAGCTATAAATATGACCCCAGAATAAATATATAGTAATTCAATGCAGTTTATTGGCTAATGCCTTTTTTTTTTCCATAATTTTATTAGCTTCGGTAGTTTTCTATATTGATCCTTTGAATATCTAAATTTATAGGTATTATTTGTTTAGCGAAATTTCTAAATGTTTGGCAGTAATTTCACTTACATTTTTTCAAGAGCAATATTATTTTATGTGGAAAATATGGGTTGGTATGTCCTGTTAGACTTTCAGCATGTAAATAAGGGTATTTATAGTTAACTTGAGCCATGCAACACTTAACCCTTAACTATCGGCTCCCGACTTAAGTCCGTTAGAGAACCAAGGCCTAAAGAGCGGGTCCCGACTTAAGCCCAATGCGATGTTGAGCACATAAACGGCTCTGAGAGAAGAGTCTGAGTGGTGGGAGGAGCGCAGGCGGGCTCTGACCGTTCAGCGTGGACATAGTCCCGCCTCTGACACCACCACCACATGTCTACACCTCCCTGGTCCTGCGATACAGGGTAAAAACTGAGGAAATTACTGTATTTTAGGGTTTTTCCCTTCGTATCGCAACATCGTTGCAAGAGAACCCGTGGTCGTACAAGGATGGTTCAGGTGTCATTGGAAAGCTCAATTATCACCCTTTCATGGACACATAATTGTATTACACTCTGGCTCTTCTTTATGCATGAAAAAGAGCATGGAATGAAGCTCGTTTAGGGTAAATCTGCCCGCTTGGCAGGTAGTAGCGTTACAAAACCAGCCGCTAGGGAGGTGTTAACCCGGCAATGGCGAGAAAGCTCTTAAGAAATTTTACTGAGCAAGGGCGGCAAAGCTCTTAACCCTCTCACGACCATAGGACGCAGAGGTTGCCAGATTAGCAATAAGAAATAGATTACTCTCACTGTTATAATTACCTCTCCAAAATTAGTTTTCTGCCCACAGCTAACTCAAAGACAACTGCAGAGGTTGAAGTAAACAAACTAAAGGTTTATAGATACCCCTGACGGTAACAAAG
Organism: Paralithodes camtschaticus; assembly: GCA_018397895.1. Classification (NCBI taxonomy): domain Eukaryota; kingdom Metazoa; phylum Arthropoda; class Malacostraca; order Decapoda; family Lithodidae; genus Paralithodes; species Paralithodes camtschaticus. The sequence continues at coordinate 9,909 of JAGKTK010006690.1, read as the reverse complement.
GATTTAAAGTATCCCTAATAGGCTCAAAAATCGCGTCTGGATGTGAGAGGGTTAAGAGGGAAGGCCTAAAAAAACATTTTAACCCTCCTGGCCTGGGCAGGCTCTCAAAATGACAGTGTGGGCTACCCGGGCGATCTGGCCGAAAAACGTCTAGGCCTAGGCTACCGTATTTTTGTTTAGTTTAACTGCTAGAAATTTCCCACGCATCTATAAATGTAGTGCGGTTTCCAATCTGTAGACTGGCGTTGAGTAGAGCTCTCTATGTCAACTGGTTCAGTTGTGATGACGATTTCAGTGGAGAGTACTTGCAGGCGATGTTAGCAATATGACGATCTTTTCACTACTGAAACAACGACATACAATAACAAACGAGTCTTCTCTTTCTTGTTTTCGGAGGTGCGGTGACGTAACGATCGGCTTTGTTTACATGCGTCGGACGCACGGCGTTCAGACCAAGCTGAATAGGCTTTCAAGCTTACAGATTTTAAAATGACANCCCTTTCCCCTCCCCCTTCAATTATCACCTATTTTCCCTGTTATTCCCTAAGTCGTTGGTATATTTTTGTGCTAACATTAGCAAACTGTGTGGAGGATGTGCTTATGTGCCTAGCGAGTGTGTTACACAAGGGAGAGTGTGAATGAGTAAGCTCAGTCAGGCTTGAGGCCTCGTGAAGGGAGGGGTTGCCTCAATTTGCTCCATAATTCATGAATGGGCTGCTCCATGTTTATTCGCGATTTTGACAGAAAAATTATATTTCCACTTGTTTTATTGTTGTTACAGGTTACTATCTTCATAGTGAAGGTAAAATAGGCGCATATGAATAAGTAATAACGATATTTATCGTAAAATGACGATTATAGGCATGAATGGAGCCTAATATGCTCGCCCAGAACAGTGGTGTTCAATACACCCTGCTCGCCGTTTATAGGTTATGCCTCGTAGCAACTCCAGGCTTTCTCCGCTCCGACTGTCCCTCACAGTACAGTAGTCAGTAGTCATTCTATAAATATGATAAGTTACAAATGGAAATACAGTATTTATCTTTGTTCCCCTATAGGTGTACCAGCGAGCAGATCTAAACAAGATACTGATGTCCCAAAGTGTGGGACCGTTCTGTAACTTACACCAGACAGTGCTGGGGACAGGGAATGGAGCCGCTGTCACACTCAACATGGTCGAATATGAGAGAGAGCGTGAGTACAACAAATATATACTATATAATATATCTGTATTTTTTATATATATATATATATATTTTTTTTTTTTAATTCATACAGACAAATTTTTCTCTATATTGTATGTGGACATTACTACACTTATTTATTTATTTATTTTTGCAAGTTTTACATTATTATTTGATTGATTGATTGATTTTTTTTCAATTCAAAGTGAATTATTTGATAATATAGGTCGTCCTCTTCTTTCCAGACGATCGGTGTCCTATGTACTTCGATGATGGTGCTAACCCGTGGAAGGAGCCCGGAGCCAGCGTTCATGTGTTTAAGTTCACCGCTGGGGCACAGAACCTTCCTGTACCGTCAATCCTTGCTACACTCTTGTTTATCCCGGCCTTGTTGTGGGGCATGGCTCGGAGGCTTTGAGGGGACAGAGGAATATAGAAGAGGGAGAGAATGTGTTAAGGGAGCCCACCTCACTTTTTTTTTATCTCCTTTTCTCTCTTTCTCTGGCTTGTATCCATTCGGCTCCATTCAGCGCACTGTTTTAAGACGTTTACCCCTATCCAGTTGTCAATGCGAGCCAGCATATACAGTATATACTGTATATATATATATATATATACTGTATATATATATATTTGTTTTTACAGCAAGCTAAATGTGTAAATTTTTTGATAGAAAAATTTCTCCAGCAAAGCCGGATTTCTCCATACAATGATGGCTCGCTATAGCTCGCCAGGAAGAAACCGACACCTGGATGGGGATAAACATCTTAAAACAGTTGGCTGAATGGGGCCGAACGGATACAAGCCAGGGAAAGAGAGAAAAGGAGAGAAAGATAAAAAAAGACGGTGACCCCCCTTAACACTTTGGCGTGCCGATGACGTTATTTTTGTCATCCAATTCCCGACCGTAGACGTGCCGATGACATTATTTTTGTTATCCACTTCCCAACCGTAGCCGTTCCGATGACGTTATTTTCGTCATCCGAAGGGTGGGCGAGCGTTTTACTATGCCGCGCGGCTTCGTACTGGGTAGGAGGGAGGTGGAGAGCGCGGCTCACTTCCTCACTTCCTAGGTAGGGAGAAGGTAGGCCAGGCACGTGAAAGTGTTTAGTGGCCAAGAGAAGAGTAGAAGAGAGAGAAAATATTTAAAATAGAAATGGTGAGTGTATTCGAAGAATACATTAACCCGTGGAGCCCCGGCTAGTTTTGTAATGTTTGCGCACCAGAACCCGGCCGGTTTTCAAAAAATGGTTTTATTCCAGAAACAATAGCGAATGGGTTAGGAATGAAGGAAAAACCACGAAAAACCGCTCAAAAAGCTTAAAAAATGGTCCTACAGAGCCCCCGAAAACGGATTTTATAAGAGTAAAAAATTGAAGGCAATTATCCCAAAAAACCAGGTTATTGCGCGCTCGCGCGCACGCACGTGGACTTTGAGAGTTTTCAACCATCGGCACGGTTGCGTGGGATACGTACACAGTTCCCATACAAATCTGAGCCCTCTTGAGTGGCTACACCTGAGGTCACGGTCGGCGCAANGGGGCGACGCGCCAGGCGCGTCTCTGGGGTTTAGCGTTACATACATTGCCGACGCGCCAGGCGCGTCGCTGGGGCTGTACGGGTTAAGACCCCTCTCTTTCGACATATTTTGAGGAAACTCTATCTCTCACATTTTTATCTTGGTCTTGGTGGAATTTGTCTGAAAGACCGATGTGATAGTCCGAATTGGATATCGTGTGCCTAGACATAAACTTAAGTCTTTCGAATTATCTCACAAAGAGATGCCTAAATTTCTGGACTTAATACCTTCGGTTAGACACCTATTTTAATCTTTCAAACTTTTAACTTTTTTTTTTTTTTTAGTCTAAAAATCGTCTTGTTATGGTTTCAAAGAAGAAAACTTAATAAATTAATAATGAAGATATGAAGTAAGGTTATGTAAATAGGAGAGAAAATGGAAAATTAGGGTAATACTGGCTTAACTAATAAGCATAACATAAGATTTTTATGCCAAGCAATCAGATATTTAATTCAGGATTTTTTATTAAATTGTGTTGTAAAACTACTGTACAGTAAACTGTACTAGTATTTATTAATAAAAAGTCATACAGTATTTATATAAGTGTCACAATTAGGTCATATAGGTGCTGTATCAAATAGATACTATTTATTACAGCATATTTTATTAATTATCAGTTTTCATTAAGTATTGGCTTAGCAAAATATGTAGGGTGATACCTTTGAGATAATGAAACATATTGATAATTTTATTCCATATTAAGAGACCATTTTTTTTTAGCTGAATTTAAAGCACTACTATTATACAGAATTTCATTCCATGTGTAGTTATTATGTAATTATCTTAAGAAGTCAGTATTAGGCGTTTTATATTAATATTTACCTCGAAGCATGATTTGTCAGGGTCCGTGGCATAGTCGGTAGCGCATCTGACTACTGACCGAAGAGTCGGCAGTTCAATCCCACACCGTGCCATTGGAGTTTGGGCAGCTCGGTCTAGCGATTATTGGCAAATGTCCAGTTAAGTCCCTGTAACATGGGCACACCCTAGCCCTGTCTATCAAGGGAGTACACAGTGTTAAGGGGGATCACTGTTTTTTTTTAATCTTTTTCTCCTTTTCTCTCTTTCCCTGGCTTGTATTCATTCGGTCCCATTCAGCCAACTGTTTTAAGACGTTTATCCCCATCCAGGTGTTGATTTCTTCCTGGCGAGCGATAGCGAGCCAGCATTGTATGGAGAAATCCAGCTTCGCCGGAGACATTTTTCTATCGAAAAATGTACAAATTTAGCTTGCTGTCAAAACTAAAATATATCCTGGTTCGCGGTATTGACACCTGGATGGGGGTAAACGTCTTAACACAGTAGGCTGTATGGGGCCGAATGGATACAAGCCAAAGAGAGAGGGAGAGAAAGAGATTTTTTTTTTAGGTGGGCTCCCTTAAAAAACTACATCAATCGTCATGAAGTAATCCAAGCAATTTACTTATTCTCAGGTGGTTTGGTGATCCGTCCTATAAACTAACTAACTGCCGTCCAACATAGCTTCCATTGTTTAGCCTTTTAATCATGTGACGCCAATTTGTATTATATTCTAACTACCTTCTGACTTGTTTGATTCAACTTAGGAAGAACATGATAGAGTTAGTCTCCACACCAAAAATAGCTAAGCAGAATTGCAATGCTGTACGTTAACGATTACAGTTAGTTTTCACAAAATGATTAAGTTTAAAGAACACAAGCTGCCAGTTTTATCCTTTGATAATCTGATGTCCTTCCTAAGCTGAATATAATAGTATGGTGATAGGTAGAATAAAACCTAATTGGCATCACATAAATTAAAGAGTTAACCCCGCCGTCAGGCTCAATATATTCTGTAGTTTCATATATTTTATTTTTTAATACAGCCAATTTTCTCAACCCTTGCAGCATACCATGGCGTATTCTGACGTCATTATTGGACAAGTTTACTGAGTTTGGAAAGGATTTATGGGAGTTCAGAGCATAATTGAGATACAATGTACCCCTTTGATTGCTAGAGGACTTTTTTCAAGTCGAGTCAAATTGTCAAATGTTAGCCAGAATGTAGTAGAAAAAAGCATCATAGTACTGAAACAGTTAAGAATGGCTTTTACTAACTAATGGTACAAATCATTGTCAATTATCCTTTTTTATTCTCTCGCAAACCTTCCCAAAATACAGAAAATCACTACGATATGTGTGCGTCATCGTATTCAAGGGGTTAATTTTTTAGTATTGTAGATCTGACTTACTGCAGTATATTCCTGTATGCAATAACCTTTATACTGAACATTCCACAGGTCTTAGAGTAGGGTTTATTATGCTGTATATATGTATGACTGCTATGTACAGTATTCCCATTCCCAGGTTCTAAATTGGTCTGCTAGATTCAGTGATCACCAACTGACTACTTGCGAGTTTCATTCTATAAGGAAGTTGGAGCTGTAGACATTGATAATTAGCAGACTATCCAGCTATAATGCGGTTTTAGTACATTTAAAAATATAGACAAAACCAAATTTATCGTACTATTTATCAATCAGAAACCTACATAATTACTGTATTTGTGTTTAATATCGATGTTTACTGGCCGAACTTCCTTATAGCCTGAAACTCGGAAGTGGTCAACTGGTTAGTGTTGTTCTTGTGGCGTTGTCCACCGTCTGAATGTGTTCGAACACACTTACTTCTATGGATTTGGCTTACCAGTTATATACCTTAAGGGGGGTCACCGTTTTTGTTTTTATCTTTCTCTCCTTTTCACTCTTTCTTAAATTTACAAATTTAGCTTACTGTCAAAACAAAATATATACAGTATATGCTGGCTTGCTACCGCTCGCCACAGCTCGCCAAGAAAATATTGACACCTGGATGGGGTAAACGTCTTAAAACAGTAGGCTGAATGGGGCCGAATGGATATGGATATGGCCAAAGAGAGAGGGAGAGAAAGAGAAAAAAAGCGATGTGGGCTCCCTTAATGACCTTGACACCCAACCCGTAATAAGTGGAGGATATATAATATTTTATATACAGTAAAAGTCCGATAATCCGACGACCGATAATTGGAATCTCCCAATAGTCCGAATTTTTGAAAATGAGGCCAAATCTGAATTCACCCTATAGTCCGAATTTCAAAAAGTCCCAAATAAAGTCCCCTTTTTGAGGCATTAGGCCACCCAAAACCCACCCAAATAACACATAATGGTACACACACATATCATATGTTCATGAAATCACTTTAAAAGTTTACCATTATGTGTCATATTAGATTTACAGTATAGCGTTATATTGTGCATATGCATAGCCTATATTGTATTCAGGTTTTCGTAAGGCCATTAATACACAGGTTCATAGGGGTAAATTCCAATAATCCGAAAAATCCGGTAATCGGAACGAGGCCCGGTCCCCTGCTATTCGGATTACAGGACTTTTACTGTAATATGTATATTTAGATATGATAGTTATTAGTACTTAAACAATATTTTTTATGTTTGTAGAACTTTTATTCATACATTATATTATTATATTTATTATATCCTATTAATTGATATACAATTTATTTATTTTTTTGTTTTTTATTTGGTCAAATGATAATACAATAATTCTTTGTTTTTTTCAACAGAGCCTGCCAACTTCGGTGAAATAGAGCACATTTGTCTTCAAAAGTATGAAATCTTATTATATAGATATATTATTATGTTTACCCTTCTTAACCCCTAAAGAGCAGCGCCCGGCTATAGGCGGGCGCCAATTTGCAGCAAGTTACAAGCATTATTAAGGCTTTTAACGGGTTAAAATCGAGTGCAAATGGCCGGGAGCGCAGCGGGCCACACGTCCGACTCCCAGGGCCTACCGCCGCCCACTGACTCACCCTCCCTGTGTTCTCGAGAGGCCGGCAGTGTAGCCAGTAGTGAGCGTAGCTGGAAAAAATATGCCGCTATACGCTAAACTCCCATGTTGGTGGTACCACTGCCTGAGAACGACGAGTGCTACGTAGCTCGTTCTGGTCTAATTTTGAAGCTTTTAGTGCCTAGTTTTTTGCTGAATACATTTCTTTTCATGCAGATACTTGATTTATCATTCAGGAGGGCCTGAATATGCCCAAAATAGCCCAAAACCCCCCGCTCGTGAGGTGTTAAAGCCAATTTATATTTTATTGATATTATTTTATGGTTCCGTTATCATAACAGTATGTTTATTACTTGTGATATGGTTTTCATAGCACAATAATTTACCTAATTTTTATATATTTTTCTTTTCAGGCTAGCGTTATACAAGTGAAGTGATGCTAAATGTTTGTTTCCTTTTTATCATACTTCTTATAGGTACCGCCAACGAACTTGACAATTATCTCGATCCCTGACCTCTTCGTAACTCAAAAGGACCTTGAGCAAACTGGCTGTAAATTTCCACACCTAATTCCTGGTGGACTCTTCCCAAATGATAGAAATGTCAGACCGATTGCTTTCATTCATTTAAATTTATAAGAAGTTAAGGGGTCCAGATTATTGTCAAGTTCCTTGGGGCGCTACCTATAGTCCAGTACAGTAGTATCTGTTGAAAAGATTTATTATTCATGCAGTTCATATGTTTTGTTATGTAGTGTTGCTCCATCATTTTTATTTGTTCTTTTCCAGCCATACAGTCTTCATTCCCATTGACAAAATTGGTTAATTTATTATGCAATTGAACACTGGGAGGAGGATGTGTCCAATTAATTTACTTACATTGGCAATTACTATTAACCGTTATTCTTCATTATTTCAGACCATTTGACTATCTTCTAAAAATGGCAGACCATCTAGCTAAAGCAATTTTTACTATTGAAAAAATACTGTATCCAAAATTATTGCAGGCTTTGAATTAGGTTTAAAATCTTATTACACATCAACAAAAGCTTGAAAACTATAACATTCAAGCTCCTAGAATGTGTACTACCCGGTATATGATTTAATTATTTTTATTTGATTTTATTATTGTTGTTTATGGGACTCCACCTCGCTTTTTTTCTCTTTCTCTCCCTCTCTCTTTGGCTTGTGTCCATTCAGCCCCATTCGGCCCCATTCAGCCTACTGTTTTAAGACGTTTATCCCCATCCAGGTGTCGATTTCTTCCTGGCGAGCGATAGAAAGCCAGTATTGTATGGAGAAATCCGGCTTCGCCGGAGACAGTTTTCTATCGAAATATGTACAAATTTAGCCTGCTGTCAAAAACATTAAAAAAAAATGCTGGCTTGCTACCACTCGCCAAGAAAATATCTAAAACAGTAGGCTGAATGGGACCGAATGGATACAAGCCAGAGAAAGAGAGGTAAGGAGAGAAAAATAGCCGGTGACCCCCCTTAATGATGTATGTTGTATGTTGTTATTGTATGTTTTAAAAATTGCCACCTGTAAGTGGCACCGATTAGCATGTCGCCCATCGGTAATTTGTGTAGGGTTTTTCCCCCTAGATAGGTTGCCCGCCAAGGCTATCGAGTCCCATCCATCCGGAAACACCCCTTTCAGATACCAGGGGGACAGCTATCACCAGAGACACCCCTATTACAGGGGGACCACGCCCCTTTCAGATACCAGGGGGACAGCTATCAGATATAATTAATGTAGGGGTTCAGAATAGTTAGCAATATATTCAGGTTCATAGCTCAATATTGAGTACAAGAATAGTATAATGTAGAAATCACATTAATTCTCTTCTGAGATCTTGTTACACTATAGAAAACTGCAATTTCGTCCATATTTAGTTTATAATTTATGTTCGTCTTATATATATTTTTTCGTTCCGACATCTTAATTAATTAGATTATATATTAACTTTGTACTGGCTTGTTTAGGTGTGTTATCTTTAGGTATTAAGTTTTATATTCACAAATAATAGCAAAGGCAATCTCTTCATTATTTACCATAGTTTTACAATGATCTGCTTACCGTACATTAGTTCTTAAATGGACAGTTGTGAGGACAGGAATCTCATATTTTTTTTCTTGACCTGTTCTGTACCAGCGACGAACAATGGCCAACAGTAAGAAAGTAACTCGCCAGTACCAGTGCCGTACGATGTCCGTCAGTAGTATTCGGTTTTTGTACCGAGTGGTACAGGCACCGCGACTTTTAAACACTGCTTTGAGACCTTGGCAACACTTCTCAGAGTGTATCTAAGGTCCCACGGGCAGGATGGCTCAGTACTCGTCCAGCTTTTGGGGTGAGAGGTTGCGCTCTCTCGTCTTTGAAGCCATTTTGGGCACAATGCTTGGTACTGGAGGTTACATTTATAGTAATACCCTCTGGTACAGTAAGGGTTAAACAGTGCCACTATACATGATGTTCCATTACCAAGCCATGAACCTTGGACCAGTGCTGTGAGCGAGTGACTGGATTTATTGCTCTCACAGGTTTATATACACTAGGAGGGGAGTTTATCAGCCTACCCTTTTGTCATAATGTTGTTTACCTCATAGACCTCCAGCAAGCTTAAAAAATAACCCCAAGACCCCCCTGTGAAATAAGTTGATGCACTTTTCGCTATAAAAATGCACTGACTATCCTCTTAAATTGCACAAAACAGTCTTAAAATTACCGAACTAATAGGGCAAGTGTCTTAAACTCTCAAAACTAATGTGGCTAAACATGAGGGAGAATGAGGTCCAGAAACCCTTAAGGTGGGTAATATGATGTATTCTCATTATTACTATGTATTTGCCTGTTTTGTTAGTCCAATACAGTAAGCTCTCCATAGTGTTGGCTCAGGTTCATATCTTGGTAGCTGTACATTTGCCCACATCAATTTGTAGACACTCCGGTTTTGATAAGTTGTTTTGACTTTATATTGTCTTTGCCCCAGTTTTGGTTTGCTTTGTTTGCAAGTTTTACATTTTAATTTATTCAAGGATAATTAATACAATTGAATTAGAAGTTAGTGTAGTTTTGTATTCATTAGTTAGTTAATAGGATCAATTAACGGTTGCATAGAATTTCTTTTCTTGCAAGTCAGTCACACTATACTTGTATACTGTACTTAAAAATCACCGAGCGTCTACAAATTCATGTGGCCAACTATACATTAACCCCTTCTGTACCGGCGATGTCTTTTTACTTTTAATTCTTGATATATTTAGAAGATTTTGTGCAGTTTAAGAAGGATCTGTGGTAGTAAACAGGATTAAGTGAGATAGTTCGAAGCCTGTTAATT
>JAGKTK010006689.1:14599-40012 GCA_018397895.1 Paralithodes camtschaticus | reverse complement strand
TTATTCTTGTGAGAGAGAGAGAGAGAGAGAGAGAGAGAGAGAGAGAGAGAGAGAATCAATAATGTCGTTCTCCACCAGTTCTTCAATAAATCATGGTTAACAAAGTACGGTAAATATATAAAAGAAACCGCAATCTAGCTAGCCACACATCCTTACTATTGGCCATGTATGCCTAGCTAACAAAGAAGCATTACTTGAACCACTCAGTACCAGTGACGCACTTAGTATTATATTAGACATCTCCATTCAGCTTAGGAAGGACGTCTAGCAATGAAAAGTCTAGACTATATAAACAATGCTTGTAACTACCGCAGATCCTTCCTAATCTGCATAAATCCGTCTGTATGTAGCTGAAATACAAATGAAAGGACTTGCCGGTACCGTACTGTAAGGGTTAAGGGGAGATTTTTAGTGTGTTTCCTAGACTTCCATTAAGCTTGAAATTACACCCCCTTGACCCCCTTTCAAGATAAATTTGTACATTGTTCGGTAGAAAAATGTCCCGGCCAAAGGCCGGTTCCTCATAAATTACAGGCTCGCTATCGCTCGCCAGGAAAAAATCGACACCTAAATGGCACGAAAGGTGTTAAAAGTGACATAAATGGGGTGAAAGTTCTTAAAATCGCCAAACTAATGGGGCGAACGTCTTAAGATCTCAAAAGCAATGGGGCTAAACATGAGGGAGAAAGGGGTCGAGAACAAAATCCCTCAAGTGGAAATCTCCCCTTAACCCTCTGTGGATCGATGGCGCACTTATTTTCTGTGTCTGGCTATTATTAGACGATTTTATTCAGATTACAAAAGGGTATATACAGTAGAAGTCAGAGGGTGGATTGAAATAATCTTAACCCTTTTATTTCCACACAGTTCCTTTTTAAGCTGTATATGATCGTCTTTATATAGCCAGGATAAAGTGTCAAAATGCGTCAACATTGTCAGAGGGTTAAACTGTAGCTCACCCCTAATCCAACCTAGAGCGATTCATAGAAGTTGTTCATAATTATCTTTAGGGAGCCCACCTCGCTTGTTTTGATCTTTCTCTCCCTCTCTCTTTGGCTTGTATCAATTCGGCCCCATTCAGCCTACTGTTTTAAGACGTTTACCCCCATCTAGGTGTCAATATTTTCCTGGCGAGCGGTAGCGAGCCAGCATATATATATATATATATATATATATATTTGTTTTATAGCAAGCTAAATTATCTTAGCTAGTCACCTGTTGATCATGTTCAAACATCAACCTTTTTTGCAGTTGCGGGGCTCCTTTGCATAGGTATCGGCCGGGCAATTGACCATTTGCGAGTTTTTGGCTATAAGGAAGTTTGAGACATTATCATAAATATTTGGCAGAAATAAAGAAATTATACGAGTTGTTGATGGATGGAAAATGTGCTTATTTTAATTACATGAATATACCTGTATATAGCAACTACTGTATAGCAACCGTATTTAAGCTGGTAATTCTGCTAAACATCGATGTGTATAGCTCTAACTTCCTTATAGGGGAAAACTCACAAGTGGTAAATTTGACCACTTGCGAGTTTCGTTCTATAAGGAAGGAGCTGTAGACATGGATATTTACCAGAACTACCAACTAAAATAGTCATAGTACATTAATAAATACATCAAACAAAATTCAACATACTTTTTATCCATCAAAACCTACATTATAATTGTATTTCTCTTGTATATTAATGTTTATAGGACCAACTTCCTTATAGCCTGAAACTCGCAAGTGGTCGATTAAGCAATGTACATTAGTTTACGTGCCTAAATTCTCATACCTGTACGCAAATTACTTTGATGCCGGGCTATCATAGTGTGCATATATTGATAGTATTTGTTTTGAACTAAGGAAAACATATAGGCCTTTGTAAAAGCTAATGAAATTGGTAAATAAGATAGTATCGCATTGAGAAGCGGAAAATGTGAATGCTGGAATATATGTAGGAAAGTACATAGCCAATGGCATACGTGTTAAAAAACAAATAATTTTTTAGCTGGATTGCGAAAGTATTGTTGCCAAAGCGTGTATATTACAGTATACTGTCGTTTGTTGGCGAGTAATGATATTCACCTCAACTCGACACCCACACAGTTTCGACACTCACAAATGCTGATGAAACCTAACCTCCAGGCTTCACAGGCAAAAATCTCAGCCCGAACCGATAAAAAAGAGAGGGCGTAAAATTTAGGTCTTTTTGGATGTGTTTGGCCGAAAAAAGAATGGTGACGTTCGTGAAATATTTACCGCGCAGCCAATGTCAACAGTGAAGAGGCTTGTCGGGAACCGCAAAAATCTCAGAAACAACAAAAGCACAAAATCTAGCACTTTTCCCCTCAGTAGCTCGAGAATCGCTAGTATAATCCACACAAAAGAATACATATATTTTATGTCTAACATCCTTCCTCCCTCTGGGAACGAATTCGGTTGCCATATGAGGGCATTCTGAAGGTGGGTCGAAAAATTGGATGGAAATATAGATGGGACCTGGAGGTAGGTCCACCGTGAATGCTAGATGTTCCAAAAGGTTCACTATTCATAGATGTATCAGAAGCAGTTATGAAGAGTTAATAAAACGTAGCCTATGCATATTGCAGACCCTACGTATACACTAGATAGGATAACCTAAAATTAATGTTATAAACAAAATATATATACCAGTATATATATATACACCGGTGTATATATATACCGTACAACATATGATAGCTATATATAATTGTGCATGCTTTAGGTTTTATATTGTAAGTCAGATAAGTGTTGTTCTGTATCTCAACTCTTAATATTTTAACTATAATTCTAGTTATTGTACCAAAGGTTAGAAATATAGTTAAAGATATTTGTTTTCAATTAATTCTTCCCTAAAATTAATAATGGTGATCGTATCAAGATAATATACAATACAGCTGGAGGTAATTAATGAGACTGAACATATGGTAGTAAACATAATACTTGATGTTGCCAATCTTGTCAAAATGGGATCTTCCATAAATCTGGAAACTGCGTAAGTGAGAATCAATCAAGAGTAACCGCGATATATTATCATCAAATGCATCATACAAAAAACTACTTCAGCTTTAGCATATGAGGTTACTACATAGTGCTACAATATTTCATAAAATATAGTCACGTATTGGCCCTTGCTTACAATATCGCAATATTTAATAATTGTGAGACATCGTGTATTCCTACTTTTTTTTAACTATTCCATTACACTTGAAAACAATAAAAAACGAAACAAATGCACAACGAACTAAACAATGAAGCTTGATATTTCCCGGCGAGATTTTACTTCAATTTCTACAAGTGCATTATCAATGCGAAAAAAATTAAACAAGTGCAGCTGGACACTATTTGCAAAAAGCGGTTGTGGTGGTGCATTGTTCATCAGCTCCAACTGTGTGAGATCATGCAGGTAACCTCATCATATAATCTAACTTAGAACATATATTTGTTATGAATACATAACATGTACAAGGATTTAAGTTAAATTATTATGTTATCAATTTGCGCCCACTCATCTACGAACAAGAAAACACATTAACACACCTAAGTACAGTTGACTACACGTACGACTGGTAGGCCTACATAGCTACTTTCATTTGTTAGTGAAGCTAATTATGAGAATATAGCAAAACAAAAAATAATAATTCAAGCTTAACCTATGATTTCAATTGTTAAAGTCAATATTTCTGTACATAATATACAGTACTGTAGATAACAGCCTAATCAAAAGTAGCTCTGCGCAGCTGGATGTGTGTGTGTGTGTGTATAATAGACGAATATATAGACATAGATAACGGTAGGTAGATAGTACTTTGTAAAGTGAACTGTACACTATGTGGCTTTACAGTGTAAGCCTTCATTACTAATTCTACAATAATTGTTGTTTAATTGTTTTACAATATTTAACCCCTTCAGCACGATGAGGCCTTTTTACCTTTGATTGCAGATAATATTATTAGACAAGTTTATGGAGTCTAAGGACCTATGTTATTCAGAGGGAATGGATTTACCCCTCAGAGTCCTAGAGGTAGACTATAAACTTTTAAAAATCGTCTAATGGTAACCAGGATATGATGAAAATTACGTCATCATGCTGGAGGTAAATAGTTCTGGCAATGCAAGGCTATTATAAAGACTTTCGTAACACTGGTAATGTATTTGTATTTCGATATTTTGTCACCTATATGTTCATTATAATTATCACCATGATTAATATAAATTTAGGATATAGATACGTGTGTTGTGTATGATGTTGTCGATAACAAATAAACTGATGAAGAGGAAATGGGAAAGGCGAGAGCACCTAACAAAACTCTGTAGCACTTTAGATTCTCTCCAAGTCAACCCCTTCTGTACCGGCGACTTCTTTTTAACTTAATGTTGCTGTATTTAGACATTTTTGTGCAATTTAAGAAGGATCTGTGGTACTATAAAGGGTTAAGTAAGATAGTTCGAAGCCTGTTAATTGCTGGAGGATCTTTTTAAACTGAATAAAATCGTCTAACAGTAGCCAGAATAAAATCAAAAGGACATCACAGGTACTAAAGGGGTTAATATAATCATAATATGTCAACATCACCTAATCAATTGACCAATGTCACCGACCTAATTGTTATCTTGAAGTTAGATCGTCACAAATCACTAAATTATACGGCCAGTCAATTTGCGAGTCTTTCCTCACAAAACCAGTCTGTCAGTCACAAAGGGATAATTCTTCAGATTATCTACACCTTATTTATGGTGTTTCTACTTATGGATATTTCTTCTACCTTACATAGGGAACTATATTGATATGCGGATAGGTCCAAAAAACGTCACACGGCTAGTTAAAATCAAAGGGATATAAAGGCGGATACAGGACTTTTCGTCACCACCTTTTAGACCTGTTTCGTCACCACGATCTCTGACGTTTGGTCACCATAATTTTCCACGATCATTTCAAGGTCTTTGGACTTTATGCATTTATTTGAATAAACTATGATGAAAACTTAATGGTTGGTTTCCTTAACCCCGACTGTACCAGATGTACCCTTCAGTAGGCCTACCAGGCATTGTGGCAAAAATGGCTTCAGAGTCAAAATAGAATACCCTCTCACCCCGAAAGTTGGAGGAATACTGTCCCAGCTTAAAAACACTATATTACCCTCCTTTCTATATCTGGTTGCACAAGGTCATAATAATAGTCGGCACCGATTAACAGGTCTAGTTATTATTATGTGTGAATCTACTGGCTGATATCCTGTCTCCCGCAAAGTATTGACTACAGTGTACCCTTGATGCCCTTGGATACCCTGTGATATGCCAATCATTAAAATCACTTTCATCACCACAGCACCAGTCTCCAGCAGTAGACAAGGGCACAGCGACCATCACAGCAGAGCCCCAGCGCACCTTTCTCACCCGGAACGGGCCCCTGCCTACAAGGGTATGCTGTATACTACAGAGGCTGCGCACTTTACGAGTTAAAGGATGTGGTTCAGGGGTATGGTGTATACTACAGGGGCTGCGCACTTTACAAGTTAAAGGATGTGGTTTAAGACCGTCCGAGAAGTCCTCAGTTACGACAATAATTAAAGGAAGTGGTTCGAACCCTTCCACAGTGCAATTTCCAATAGTGACACCTTAAATAAGTCCCCCTCTAAGACTGTTTTAGTATATCGTTGAGTCCTCGCCCTACACCAGGAAAATCACTTTATCAAAATTAACCCGGCAGCTGCAGGGAGACTCTTAACCCTTGTCTAGCGGGGTGTTTTGGGTTATTTTGGGCATATTCAAGCCCTCCTGAATGATCAATCAAGTATCTGCATGAAAAGAAATGTATTCAGCAAAAAAACTAGGCGCTAAAAGCTTCAAAATGAGACCAGAACGAGCTACGTAGCACTCGTGGTTCTCATGCAGTGGTGCCACCAACATGGAAGTTTAGCGTATAGCGGCATATTTTTCCCCACTACGCTCACTAATGGTAACACTGCCGTCCTCTCGAGAACAGAGGGAGCGTGAGTCAGTGGGTGGCGGTAAGCCCTGGGTGTCGGACGTGTGGCCTGCTGCGCTTCCGGCCATTTGCACTCGATTTTAACCCTTTAAAAGCCTTAATAATGCTCCTAACTTGCTGCAAATTGGTGCACGACTTAAGTCGAGCGCCGCTCTTTAAAGGTTAAGAGGTTTTACTGGGCGACTGCAGGGAGACTCTAAAGATCCTAGGCCTAAACATTTTTTTTAAAAGATGCCAGTAGCACTTGAAACAATTTCTGTTTTTTTTTTCCTCCATATCTCATATCACTTCTCCATATCTGTCAAAGTCCTCCCCCCCCCCCTTCAATTATCACCTATTTTCCCTGTTATTCCCTTATTCATTGGTTTATTTTCGTGTAAGCCGGTTGCAGGGTGTGGTTATGTGACTAGCGAGTGTGTTGGGTAAGGTAGAGGGTGGGGTGAGAGACTCAGTCATGCTTCTGACCTCGCAAGAGGTTACCTCACTCTGCTCCACATTTCATGAACGGACCGCTCCGTATTTATTCGCGATTTTGACCATCTAAACACTATTCACACTTGTTTTATTGTTGTCACGTTACTATCTTCATATTAAACGTAAAATAGGCGCATATGGATAAGTATCAATTATATTTATGGTAAATTAACGATTTTAGTGAGGAATGAATCATAATACCTACGCACAGGGGTATGATGTATATTACAGGGGCTGTGCAGCCTAGAGGTTAATGTAAATCTGTCTCTCTTTTAGAGTACTTGTGTGAACATTGCATTCCTTTAGGAAAACACAACACACAAGTCTGTCCTTGTCATCCCCTATATAATATTCTTTCTGTTATAGTTGGACATTCTGGCGTCAACATTACTGAAGATATAATAGTTGGATATAACGACACCCAAATATCCGACGTAATACTTTTGGCTAGAGTGATTTTGATAAGTTACGCGTCCTACATGGTCAGAAGTCAAGGTATATTTTAGTATTATTGACTGGCCTCATAATTGTGGGTAAAACTAGTTTCTCTCTCGGACACTACAATGTCCTAGACAAATGTGCAGGTTCAGTGTTATGATTCGCCACCTCTCTTTCTTGATGGCATATGGTACGTAAGTATTTGCCATTCCATATTCTGCAGGACTTTAATTTGGTGCTTGGGCACCCGCGTCCCCCAAGCTCCTTGAAGAGGAATTTGACAATTCTAATGTTTTTGCTCTACTTACCTTTGCTTCATTGCTAGGCACCTTGTACACTTTAGCCACGCATGCTTCGGTCTGCTGCACAGTGGATAAATAGGATGCCAATTTCTGTGGCTCTGCCTGCTTCCTACTTTTCCCGGTATTTCCATTTATTGTGGCAAATGTAGCAGCTGTGGCCTTAGATCAGGGGTTCCCAAAGTGGTCGATATCGACCATCCAAGGGGTCAATGAATCGCCGGGGGTCGAAAGGGGGTCGATAAATGGCTAGGGGGTCTATGAATGGCTAGGTGAGGAACGTTTCAAAAGATGTAGACCCATCTCTATGTGAAAAGCTGAAAAGGTGTAAGAATGCTCTGTTCTATTTGGCAGACCTATATTCAAAGTTTAATGAGGTACAGAAACGTCTGCAAGGTAAAGATGTTACCATTATTCAGGACAGGACAATTCTACTGGGATTCCAAGGCAAACTAGGCTGGTTTAAAGCGTCAATGGCACATAGAGATTTTCAGTACTTTTCGAACTTACAACAGTCGGCAGAAAGTTAAAGCATTTCAGATGGTGACATAGAATCATACATAGCACACCTGGACAAATTGATTGAAGACTTTAAAGTGTGCTTTGAAGACCTGGAGAAAATGCAAGTGCCTGAATGGATTCTTACACCATTTGACTTGAAAATACAAAATGCAGACATTAACTCTACTAATACTAATATTAAGGTACAGTACTACTATAATTCCACATATTTATGTTATCATAATATGCGCATAATACGTTTTTTTTTACAACATATTATATTATTCTTATTTTTAAATGTTTGGGGGTCGATGAGTAATTTGAAACTTCATTAAGGGATCAATGAGCTGAAGAGTTTGGGAATCCCTGCCTTAGATGGTACCAAGTCACTAGTAACTTCTCCATCTTAAAAACTTTTGCCTGATGGTTGTCTATAAAAGACTGCAGATCAAATGGGGTAGATTTCATGGTTCGTTTCATGTTCTCTCGAAGTGAAGATGGTAACTTATTCAAGATGACGGTGCACATTTCGTCGACACTTACATTCAGTGTGGCGATGGATTTGATAGTACTCTTGAAAATAGCCTAGAATTTTATTTACTGCACCTACCTTGTAAGATGGAGTGGACAATTCGCACAAATTTGATATGTGTGGACTTAAGTTCTTTTTTACTGTACACCTTTTCCAGGTTTGAGTAGGGTTAGGCTACTGCTGTGGCATAGCTACTGGCTATTTAACTAAACCCTTCCAACAATTTCTGAGCCTCCCCTTCCAACTGCCTGTGCAGATGTGTAAAGCGCTTAACATCTGACAACTCCTTGTTGTCATGCACAGTACAGAGTGAGTGTCCACATTACCAAGATCACCACTAAATTTCGGCAAATGGAGTGCAAGTACCTTTACCCCTGCTACCTTGGATGTGGAAATTTTGTCGGCAGTATTTGGCGGTTTTTATAATTTCTTTCATCCCAGTGGAATACTCATCATCATCCTCAGCTATCTGTTCTGTATCTACTGTCTCATCATACACCTCGTACAAGAGATCATGAATTGACTCCCAACTCATTAAGGTGCTTGCGTATCGTGGTAATTTTTCCCTTATCTTGGATGCATCCGCTCAATTATGGCATCCAGGTCTTTGGTTATCCTAGTATAACAGCCCCTAGCTATCCCCCTATTTTTCTTTAATTCTGAAAGGGAGGCAGGCATGATTAAATATTTCTAGGTTAGGCTAAGCTAAGTGCTCTTAAGTCAAATGTCACCAGACTCCCAAATGATCTGCCTATATCTATATCATATTCACTACATATACTATTGAGTAGTACGGCGCCCCGGTTGGGTGTGGTAAGGAGCGGCTGAAAGAGGTGCTCCTGGCCCTCGGAGGTTAAGTGTACCCCATCATGGTTGATTTTGGCGTCTTGCACCTCCATACTATGGTAGCACTAGCAAGTGCGAGTGTAAAGATTTCACCTCTTTAAATGAAAGTTAATTGCATTCCTTATTTTATTGTACTCGCCTTTACTTGTATCCCAAGGTGCAATGCATTTCCCGATCCCAATAATGTGACAATAACCCTCATTTCATACTTTGATCTCTATATCATTCCCCCCCAGAATTATCAGTGTGAACTCTGACCTCTCCTCAATTGATCCCTCCAGGGTTGCATGCTAATTTTGCCCCTGGAACTGCAAATTGTGCGAATCACAATCGCCTCGTCACATACTGTATACTAGTACAGTACTGTATAGGGTGATCAACTTACATGCGATTCACATAAGTGTGCCCTAGGATGGTTAGTCTTTTAAGGGGATGAGCATAAACTGCCTGTTTAGGCTGATAACCAAGGCCAATATCACCTACCGCCGGCAAACTCCGGCTATCACATCTTACCTCATAAGGCCGTAACCTCGTGCCTATATCACATGATAATACACGCAGGTAGTCTGGGCCCAAGTACTGGTATACAGATACTCTAGCTAGATTATGGAGTAGGTACATGTAATATGTTTGTCAGGCTGGTTGCCACATGAAAGACAAAGCAGGGGCAAAGGAGAGAATATATGACAATCATAAGTATACTACGCCCCCCCTCAACCCACCATGGATCCCACGGCATTGAGGCAACCCTGATTAGCCCCCCTACTGGCAACATAGATGCTGATTTCAGCCCCCCCGACCATATTTTGGATCGAGGTATGGTTTTTTTTTTTTTTTTTTACAGTACAGTACCTGTTATCCAAAACTCTCCTTATAGACAATAGGCCTAGTGTTCATTTTACAGTACTTTTTTCAATAAATCTCCACATAGAAGTTAATTTTCCACACCAAATGCTACTTTTTTCAAACTTTCCCCATATAGGAAATTTTATATTTTAACAGTAGGCCTATTTTGAGATACTGTACTCCCTATAAAAGGAAATTTTGGACAATATAAATATCTTGTAATTAAATTCATACATCGATGTTATCGTGGCCTATACTGTAAGTTTCTTATACCATGTATTTCATTCCTGTGTCTAAATGCCCATAAAATTGTATTACTGATCCTGAAAAAAACAAAATATCCTCTATATCGCGGCTATCGCCTACCGGGTACCTCGCAAGAGGCGGGTGGGGTGGCTTTGTTTACATCCGCCTCGAGTGTAGCCTCGGCGTCTCGCGTTGGGAAAAATTTGTTTTTAGCCCCCTACTGTTTAAATATATGAGGATTTCAATAAATACTGGGGGGGGGGCAGAAGGGGGGGGGGGATGCCCCCCCCCCCCCCAACATATTTTGTATTCCACGGCAAACGGTTATGGCCAAATAATTATTTTTCGCGAGTGGAGGGGCGTGTTTTTAGATTGTTGTTTAATGGGTAAATATGCATTTCTGCCTATTTTCACACATCAAAACACCCCTACACCACTCTAAACTAGATAAAAACAATCACAATTTTTGTTCATCAATTTAATTACAATATCTTTATAGCCTAGGCTATCGATCGAAATTTTTCAATTTTTAACAATAGCCTACTTTTTATATAGGCCTAGTCTCCCTATAGAAGGCAATTCCTAATAAGCATATTATTTAATTTTTCATCATAGGTGGGCTCTGCGCCCCCCCTCAACCCATCGTGTATCCAATTTACCCCACAATTTCCGGGATGGATGAAGTGAGCGGGCGTACGGTCGTCATGTTTACATAGGGTGATCGCCGCTGTAACTTCGCGTCAATTTTGACGGCGATTTTTTTCGGTTATTTGCCCCCTGCTGGCAATATACAGTATATGATGATGACAATATGTGAGGGGGGGCAAAGCCCCCCCTCAACATATTATTGTATCCAAAGACCAAAGGCAGTCAAAATAGACGGGAACATGATGGCAAAGGTCCGACGCGGCGGCGACGCCAGTACATGTAGTGTAAACAATGATGGTGGTACGCCCACTCTTAACATTCTTGCCCAATTTCCCTTACCTACTGTAAAAGCGCGATTCACCCAATAAATGGCGCAATTTGACATGTTAAATAAGGCCGATGTAGTCTTCTTGAACGTTAGGTTAGGCTATACTGATGATTTGGACCGACAGTTAGGCCATCGATCTTTTTAGGCCTAATAAGTCCGGTAGAGCATAAACATCATTGCTATATATAGGGCCTATGTCATTAAAAGCGGAAATGTATAATAAGGGAGAAAAAAGGGAGTAAGGTATCATAGGTAGCCTATGTCGCATAATAGTGTGTTTTTTGCACTGTTACCCAACCAGCTGGGGTGTGGGGGCGGCAGCCCCTATGGAATGAGTTGTGTTACCGGGCGTACTTCGTGTTAACACGTAAGTTGATGTCAAACAGCGGGGGTGTGGGGGCGGCAACGGGTAGCCCCATCCATAATACCGGTACTAGGATAGGTTAGGTAAGGTTGTTAGGTTAGCCTTAGCATATGTCCTTTCAAAGGGGCAGGCTATAGTACATAATACTAGGATAGGTTAGGCTTATGTCTTTTTTATACTTTTAACCCCTCATTTTCCCTGAACTTCATAGCGTGTTTTTAGATTGTTGGATGATGGGTAAATACTCATTTTGGCTATTCTGCAGAACAACAACTCCTCGATTACGGGATTCCTGTGAATGGAATTATGTTTTTTCGCTCTTACCTTACTCAGGGGACCTTACTGATATACGGATAAGTGCTACTTTTCTTATTTTGGTTATACTGATGTTTTGGACCGACAGTTAGCCCATCGATCTTTTTAGGCCTAATACGTCCGGTAGAGCATATACATCATTGCTATATATGGCATTAAGAGCGGAAATGTATTACAAGGGAGAAACAAAAAAACGCTAAAATACATGTATAGGCCTAGGCTACTGTAAAACAATAAGTTTTTCAGCCAGTACATAAGAACATAAGAAAATGGGAGTCTGCAGAAAGCCGATTGGCCTAAGCAAGGCAGATCCCTGTCCCACACAACCCCAATTCAATTACAAAGCCCAATTATAGGCTTCACACTCTAATACCCTGAGGATCATCTTACCAAAACGGTTAGAGATTAACGCAGGATTATGGAGGTCTGCAGAGCGCTGATTGGCCCAACCCGGCTGATCCCCCTTCACACCCAACCCTTCTCGTCCATATGCTTATCCAATTTTATCTTAAAGCTCCCTACAGTTTTAGATCCCACTATAGCACTTGGTAGTCCATTCCACCCATCTACAACTCTGTTACCAAACCAATACTTGCCTATATCTTTTCTGAAACGAAATTTATCTAATTTGAAACCATTGGTACGAGTTCTTTCGCTATCACTGAGCTTTAGTACATTTGCCATGTCCCCTTTGTTAATCCCACTAACCCACTTGAACACCTCTATCATATCCCCTCTAACTCTGCGTCTCTCTAACGAATGTAAACCTAATTTCTTCAACCTTTCTTCATACGAAAGATTTCTAATATTATGGATCATTTTTGTCATTCTACGCTGTACTCTCTCCAATGAATCTATGTCCATTCTGTAATAAGGACACCAAAATTGGACAGCATAATCCATATGGGGTCTCACTAATGACAAGTAAAGTTTTAAGATAACATCAGCAGTTCTGTTACTCACACTCCTAGAGATGAACCCGAGAATCCTGTTTGCCTTATTACGAACGCNAAAAAAAACAGGAATGTTGGTCTAGGCTAAGTTTAATATACACTTCCCAGGTCATTTTAACAGTTCTATTGCTTCTATATATCATATAATACACCATAGAGTAAGTTTTTAATAACTAGAAAAAAAGGTCATCTTCTAAATAATTACCATAATTGAGGACCTTCGCCATTCCCGGGTTAAGAGTGGGCTCTGAGTCTTAGCCTACCAGAACCAGATTCCCAGCTGCCTAGCTAACCTTATTTTTTACTGTCTTTAACCTCAAATCTTCCTTGATCTTCATTAGCCTATCAATACATTATACATAGCCCCACTAGTGGGGGCAGTCCTAAGATTGTTGGATAATGGGTTATCCTAAGCCTAATATGCCTAGCCTCAGCCTAGGCTACTCATTTCTGCTTCAAATTATCATTATCATCATAGGCCTAGGCTAATACAAGTAGGCCTAGGCTTATCTGACAAAATAATATGCTTGGCTACTTACAAAATCGCTGTTTGGTGCTTGCTAGAAGTCAGGTTTATCCAAAGTATCACCTTGAACTTATACCTTATATATAATGAGTTCCCCAAGATTAATATGCACAATTTTAGAATGTGTAGGGCACTCGCACTTCACATGAAGTCAATGTTATATTCCAGCCCCTTAATTCACTCCATTTTTCCACAAATATATCGGTAAATAACAGCTAACACATTTCCAAGTGTTCCACAGTTGATTGGCGGCAAGCTAATTTGACGTCATCATTGGATTATTCTCGGAAACACCACAATGGAAAACACTGCTGATATTCGTTCGTTGTTTTCCATAATCCAACCACATATATACCCCTGAAAAACCAATAATTCATCATAAAACGTACTAATTTATAGCTTACCTTATGCCTCAAGGTCTTGCGCTCTTTGTCAAACACATAAAATTGATATTCATTCAATATTTTTAAGAAATTAGAGACCCCATAAAATTAGCACATACGAACAAATATCTGTATTTTACAGGAGTTTAATTATGATCAAATCTGATCAAAAAATTAACATTCAAACTTAAATTAATATTTTACATTTTTCATTTCAGTGAAATTTAGTCAATATATTAAACACATGGAGTAGTTTAGTTAATATATACATAGTTTTAGATAAATACCTATTATTATCCTTTAATCTACATATTATTGAGCATTCGAGTGCCAATAAAATTACGGTAGTTGTGTTCGTCTTGACTCAGCCTTCGGCGCAATATAACATCGGAGTGTAGGGGTACATTGGTTGTTTGTTTGTTTGTTTGTTTTAGCGGACTCTCCCATCCAGGAGTTCGTTCTATGAACGATGGCTGTTTCCTTATTGTAATATATATTTGTTATATTGGTGCTAAAGTCAGTCACCTCATCCGAACCGTACAAGTTGTGTTTTCACAGTGTAAACAAATCGCTCTCATGACTCGAGCTCTGGATTTATCCGTCTATATTTACATTAGTAGCTGCATTTGGACTTCAATACAGGTGATATATAATAGTTCTAAGATCATAGCCAATGTAGAGTACAGTGTAGAGCAAATCAACTATCGTTTGATGAGTGTAATGTAGAAATAGAATGGCAGGTTTAGCGGGGCTCCCGGCCGCCCCGGGACTGTGGGACAGTCACAGGCTCTTAACCTATTTCAGTATCAATATTTTTTCAGATGTTAGGTTCGGGATCACGAAGAAAATGGGCGAATTTTGGCACACTGGCCGAGTGGCCGGACCCCTCTAGAGCTAGCGCCTTCGCCGCGCTATAATGATAACAAAATAATAAACCATAATGATAACACAATTCATATTTTGTGGATTGACACCCTGGCCTAGGGCCTAGCCCTAGGTCTTCTGAAGATTTCCATTTTTCTTATGTTAGCCTATTAGGATAGCCTAGCTATCCTTAGTTGGAATTATGCAAAGCTGGTACATGTCATATTTGTAACATATTATGTGGTAGCCTAGCCTACCAAAATTGTAAAATGCTAACTGAATAAATATTATTAGCCTATGATAAATCTACAGTTATACTACCCCAATTTTGTCGCTATTCTGTTGGTACTAATGGGTTAATATTATTAATAGTAGACTTAGTATGGTTTGATGATGCGCAGAAATGTATAGGCCTATTTGACTTGAAATAGATACATTGAAGTATTACAAACCTTCGCGAACCCATAAACAGGGAACGTGATGGGGAGTTTAGACCGTCGCGATGACGATGACAGGTTACTTTTCGGTTAGGTTAGGCTAATGTTACAAATACTAAAATGCGACGGTCCTTGGTATTAAACAACACTGTATATCAAAGAAAACATGAAAAACAACAACAAATTACCTGAAAAACTAGTACCGGTATCTGGTTGGTGATAATTTTTTTATCAAAATGTTTTTTTCCAGTTTCCGCGTCTGCTGAACCATCCAACCACACCCTCACCGGCGTGTTTTGAACGCGGGAGCTCGTGGCGCCTAGTATAACTGTAGATTTACCATTATTATTAGGCCTAGGCCTAGCCTATTAATTATTATTATAACCTTGGCCTATAATTAAATAATAGCCTAGGCTAGGCCTAGTGAATGGTTAAATAGGCTTACCTGTGATTTTCGAGTCGATGTACTTGTAGACAATGTAGAGCGTGGATTGATGACGGACAAGGCATTATATTAGATGATCACAGAATTTGGTCTAGCCTGCTTGGATCTAATTATCTTCTTCTGTCTTGGGTCAAAGGGCCGGAGGGACCGGTCCGTTGGCTGGACCCCTTCTCACCCTGCCGCTTCGGATCTAATTATGATAGTGATCCAACTCCTAAATCCAAAGTTCCAACTCAGATCAGATCAGATGAAGTATTGAGGGGTAAGCCTTTCTTCTTCTTCTTATTGTTTAAATGTGCAGTTTGCTTGGAAGGTTGTCTCCAGATTACCGCACGCCTTACAACTTTCCAAGGGAGTCGCTGGGAGTGTAAACAACCTCAATCTATCTATGCCCTTAACAAAGGATAGGCGAGAAGCGTACTATTTCATGCTACACATCTTCTATTTAATATACCCCTTAAGTCACATTTATATATTTCCATATACATTGATCATTACCTATATATTGTCGTGATTGAATAATATCCATAAGATTAGATTATAATCAGTTCAGTTGCTGGTCGGGAAGCTATGCCTTTGCAACGGCGCCTCCCTTTTGTCGTGTTTTCTGTTTTTCTAATTTAACAGTAAAATTGATTATGTGCTATGTGCTGTTTTCTTCTTTCTTCTTGCTTGTTTTCCTTCTTGATTGTTGTTCTTGTTTCTTCTTTCACCTTTATATTTTCTTTGCAGTTTCTTCATGTGTTGTTCCTTTGCTTTTCTCTCTTTCTCCAGAAACTACGTTGCCTTTTTTACCCTACCTGTGCTTTGTCTACTAAACATTAAGCTACCTAGTATATGGGATTCATCTTCTATATGTGGTTGTTGGAATAGAGGTTCCAGTCTTCTTTCTTCTGTGTATGCAGGGCACCACAGAATGAAATGCTTAAGGTCCTCTATTCCATCCCCACACATATTACATTATGTGATTCGGGAAGTTTTTCCTTAACAATGGCACTTCCCCGAGAAGTTCTTGTAATTGTCTTGTGACGTGCTCCGTTATAAATTATAGTAAAGTAAATTAGTATAGAACCTTAGATCCGGGTTTTATGGTAGAGCATTGTAAAATTATTTACTCCCTAATTGAATATTGAAATGTATTTAAAATAGAACAAACAATGAAATACATGTTGCTTATGTATTATTACAATGACTGGATCAGTACAAAAACGATTTACATATCTATACTTTTATCTCCCTGATATGACTTAGGTGTGCATTTTGTATACAGTACTGACTGTCAAGTTTCAACAAACATCTTAATTACATTTTCTACCTAAGTTGAATAGAATCGTCTGGGTGTAACTAAATAAACTTAGTTTCATCTGCTTGAAAGGGATAACCAAGGATAGTGTGATCAAAAGTGCATAATTGCCGACACTGGCGTAAATTTCCCCACATTATGGCTATCATTAGACAATTTTCATCTGCTAAGGAAGGGCCTATTGCAGTCAAAAGGTTCATAGCAATACTTTTTACCCCTTTGATTTCTAAAGAGCATTTCTAAGTTTAACAAATTCCTTTAATTTACCACACACACACACACAAAAAGCATCACCGCACTGAAAGAGTTAATGACACCTATTTATTTTATATGCAAGTAAATGGAGATTTTTTTTGGAAACAATAGCCTATATACTGATTACATGATTTTAGAAGAATAGATTTTAGTTAGTAAAATCAATATATCTATGCTTGTTCTGTTGATTGTCTATAAATGTTGTCATGGTGAAAGTTGTCCGGTATATTTAAATAACATAATACAGTAAATACAATAAATATCACGAATGAATAAATCTAAGCTATAGTAATTCGTGTTGGGATAGATCTGATGGAATATACTGGTTTGTTTATTTACACATTTTGTAGCTATCATTATAAGTAGCCTAGTTATGAACAGTGAATTATTTGCATTCATTTTATGGTTATTATGTATATACAGGAGTTATGTTTAGGTTATGAAATATATCAACATGAACAGTTATTCCTTATTTCTATTACTAACCCATTTAGTATGATGTCATTTTCCTTGTAGTTTTACTTATATTAGACCATTTTACTCAGCATGGGAATGACCTCTCCTAGTCAAGGGGTTAAACGATCCAAACTAATATATCAAATATTAAACTGATCAAAGTGGCTAATGACAGATGACATAATTCAGTTTAGCAATTATTTCTTGTAGCCAATTGGCTAAGACAAAAATAACGTGTCTCTGGGGTCAGCTTTAAGAATTATTAAGGATTTGGGATGATCTAGATGGGGCTTATTTATCCCTTGTATGCTCTTGTAAATGTATTCCACGTAATGCTAATATAATCATTGATATAGGGTAAGAATAACTAAACAATTCCTGTTTGGACTTAGACACGGTTAATTTAGTTTTTGTATTTCTAGTAATGGGAGAATAGAATAGTAATTGTATTCTATGTCATGCTAAAGTAATAATTGATATTGGTTAAGTATAACGAAACAATTCCTGTTTGACAAGTGTTTATTGTTACTGCAGTACCTACACATTCAGTACCACGGACAAAGGTCAAGACAGCGCCGTTTAGGGAAGTTTGGTAGAACTTACATATCATTGACTCGTAGTTATGAAAGAGAAATTTCATAAGCACGGTAATTCGTGGAACTGATAACTATATATCAATATTATAAACAATAAAATATGAATGCATTATTAAAAATGGCATTAAAATCATAAAAAGCACTTTCTTATAGATAATGTAATACATGAAAAATTACATTTATGATTAAATATATAAAAATAGTTTGGAGTGGTAGTTCCCAGAACGAGAGAGGGCAAGGCACCCCCTCTCGCCTAAACTGACACGGCAGAGCTTCACCCTTGAACCAAGTCACCCTCGGGCAGCCTTCACTCATGTCTCCATCAGTGAATGAGCCCTAGGGTGCACAGTCTGACAATATTTTTAATTATGTATTTAATTTCCCCACACTACATCTAACACATGAACATTTGTTAACTACATAGTAGGACAAGAAACGGAACATAACCATGTAAGCCTGAGCGAGCAGAACATGCAGAGTGGGCATGGCCTGGTGTGACCTGACCACGCCCCCGCCCGCAGCCGCCCCTCGCCCCGGTCAGCCATAGAAAATGGTTGGGGTGGTGCCCCTGGCTGAGATGGGTGCGGGAAGGCGGCCGCAGGTGTTCAGTCCCAGGCTGCGGCAGGACCAACACTGCCCGACCCTTAGTACTTTATAAAGACGACAACATGACAACAACAGTCTATCCAACACTACTTATTGGTAATTCATACAATAGTACAAAGAAGATGGCTGGGACGTGTGTATTTATTATGTCTTTAGACACCATTGTAAAATATACATGAAACTCATATCTGGTCTATTTGATGGACATAAATCCACTGGTCGACCAAGCGAGGTCACTGTCTGCCTGTCCAGCAGAGCCGCGTGGCAGGGCTGGGTGGCGGGGCGGGGCGGGGTGGCCAGCTGCGGGGCGGCTTGAGGTATATGGGCAAGGCAACCGGTGAGGCCCGCCCCCAGCACCACCTGAGGGGACCCAGGAGGGACCTGGTGTGCCGGGCCACCACCCACCCGAGCCGCGGCCGCCGCCACTCAGGCTCACACACGCAGCAGGTTGCAACGGCAGCAGGGGGCCGTCCCAAGTGTCAGAATGGAGCAGCCGGGTGTGAGCGAGCTGAGAGGGAGGCTGGGGGGGTTACTGGGTGTCGGGGCTATTGGAACAGGAGGGAGGTGTAGGTATAGGTGCCACACCTAGATAAAGGGGTGAAGATGAGGAAAGCCGCTGTGCGGCGATAAGGGTTGATACTTGAGAAACAGGCAACATGAAGGAGAGGGATGATTTATACAGGTCAGCAGGTAAAAGGGGGGGGGGGGGGAGTTGTGACGGGGCAACATAGGGGAAGGGACGGGGTGGGCGAGGCATGGCAAAAGGAATGGATTGGAATGGGCAGACATGGCAGGAAGGAGAGGGAAATGGAGGGACAAGAAAGCTTCAATGGGGTTTGGTGTGGTGGTCAGCAGTGGAGTAAAGTGGTGTACTGTGCGGCACACGGAGGAACTGTGGAGTCGTCGGTGTAACAGGAAAATAACGAGTCATCCTTGAGGACCTGGTGAGCTGAACATTCTGATCGGAGATGCTGGCGGCTTTATTAGGAGGTAAATATATTTGTACATAAATATCTATATATCTTTTAATAGACCAATGAAGAGAGTTTGGTGTAGAGAAACAGAGTGGAGCCTTAGGGGGCATAATCAATACTTTCCTGATAAAATCAAGAATATAAAGAAAACTGCACCCATAAACTGGTCAAATGACAAGCTGATAATTAAGATATCAACTAGGAACTTGCATTTATCCATTGTGTTTAATATTCCTGATACCGGTGGAGATGTCGGTAGACTGTGAAACTTCGAGCATATTGGTGGCCAAGACTGAAGCAGAGAAGGGAAATTTGTAGTGGTGGTGGGTAGTGGTAGTGGCGATTATGGCAATGGTGGAGTATGTGGTAAAAGGTTGGGGATGATTTACATTAGGGGAGATGAAGATTGTATAAAGGGTGGTAAGAATGTGATAGGGTGGTTGAAAATATGGTAGGAGTGCTTGAAATTGGGTTAGGTGTGGTAGATATTGGCAATGATGGATTATGTGGTAATGGTTGGGGGAGGGGGATAGTAGTGGTTGATGTATTGAGGTTTTACTAGGAGGGCTAAAGTTTATGGTAGTGATATTGGTATACAGTATATTGGGGACCTAGTGGTCATGGGAGTTTGTGGAGGAATATGGTTGTAATGCGGGGATATTGTGGTAGACATTGTGATAAAAGCAGTAAGGATTACGACAGTTGGGGTATAGGTATTGGTAGCGATGGTGAAGTGTGTGGGAGAACATTTAATTTTTTGCATCAGAAAGAAGTGTCAAAGTAAAGTAAATGGGATTTCATAGTTGAAATTATTTGCAGTTTTGATCTGATGGTGTCTATGTTGAAAATGCATTGTAGGAATATTTTTGTGACTGTGGGGAAGGAAGCCATGAAAGATATTAACAATATTTTGCACCAACATCTACCATTACTGAGTGTATGGTATGACTGAAATATAAACACAAATGCAATTGGACAGAATTTCTTAAATTTTAAAGTACATAGAATCGAGCGTAGAGGGTCAATGGCTGAGACAATTCCTAATATTACTGAAGTGGTGCACATGTAAATCTGCTTTAAATGGAAGTCAGCAATTATTCATAATTGGAAACTAATTGATCAGTGAACATAAATACTAAAGTATGGTAAATATTGCTAAATAAGCCAAGCCGTGTTTTGCTGAGTAAATAAACAAAATAACAATATTATCCTTATAACAGAATAAAAATAAGTGTATATTAATTACATCAAAGAAATGGATGTAAACAAAGCGAGGAAAAGTAACCATGAGAAACATTTTTCTTCTAATAGAAAAGTGTAACCATGGAAAGATGTGCTTCACAATAATATAAAATCATTTATACACGTAAACTTTCATAAAAAACAAATTACTAATACAAGAATAACGCCTTAAACAAAGAACTGTGCAATCAATGATTAACAGATCAACTACCGCAAAACGCTGCATAGATCAGGTTGAGATTAGAGTGACATAGGATGAGGATAGGAAGGCATACATATTAATAAGTGGTCAGTGAAAATAAATACAATAAAACAAGAGATTGGAAGCTATTGACATTCTAAAGAATTAAGGAAAAAATAAGAGGCGGGTGCGACACAGTGCAAGGATATAACAACAAATAAATGGGGACACAAGAAGCAGTATAGATGTTGTAGTCTTCTTAGTAGCAATGATAACTAGGCAACTACTAACGTTAATGGAACTGTTGTGGTAGTAATAGCACCATTTGCGGTGGTAGGAGTGACAGTTATTTGTATAACCGGAAGAAATTACTTATCAGTGAAGGTAAATGAGTCGTGTTAGTTTCGCTAAGTATTAGCTCTTCGCTGCTAAAGGAACTATGGGCGTTTTTTCTACCATCCAAGCACATCGATCCAGAATTTAAATTAATAGTTCCTCCTATCCCTTCGTACCTAAAGCCATCAATTTCACATGCTGGCTATAGAAAAGAGGGCCACAGAAACAACATCTCCTGGGCAATATATTTAGATGATGGAGAAACCGCATTTAGAATTAAAGTGAAATGAATGAAGAGGCAACAGGGAGTTTGCTATAAAATATCTGGTTGCAAGAAGAATTAACAGCAGTGGCAACAGTGGTGGTTATGATGGTTCAGGGAGCTTTGAAGGCTAAGCATTTATAACCATAGAAGGAGAAACAGTAAGTAACATAAATAAATATAAGGATAAACCAATGTAAACCTATAGGCTACAGTTTGTTATAAACATTGGGAATCGTTTCTATGTAAGTCAATCTCTACATCACTTTACTTTTTTTCTTCTTTTTACAGTTTATTTTTCTTCAAGTTTAGGATATTAGTGAGTACAACAATTATGTCTCTACGCTAGACTATGTATACTATCTCTACACAAGGGATGTAACTGAATGGGTTATTTTGGATGGGAAGTAGCGAGAGAGAGAAAGGTAAGAGGGAAATATGTTAAGAGATGAGAGGCCTTTCCCTTGACACTGCCTTCAAAGCTACTTGATCAGGAAAAATGTACACTTATTACAATATTGCGCAGACGAATTATAATGAGAAAAATTAGACACTTAAAATTTGTGAAACGGTATAAACATAGTACTTTTCTTTTTTCCTTTAAATAATTACACACGCTCTGGTTTCTACGTCCACCCCAATGAACTTAAGCTTACTATACAATATCATTTAACAACGATGTTCTTTTCTTACTCATCTGAGGAGTATCATGTCCATAGCATTATTATGTAAATTCGTTTCTGTTTTCTTTCAATCACATCTGTGTAGCTCTGAGGAACACATGTGGGTCCCCAGATGTAATGGCTGGTGATCAGTCTATATGCTGCTGAACCGCCTGAAAGTGAGCAACTGGCGGCTGAGGGATTATGGGGGCGGCACTGTGGCCCAGGGGTTGCTCGATTCCCTGGAACCTGGGTGTTTGGGAGGGCGCTGGAACTTTCTTTGATCACTGGGAGCATTGGGAGTGTTAGGCTGGTGTTGTGAGATGCTGGGACCCATAAAATGCTGGAAAGTGCACAAGGGAGTGTCCGACAGTCCAGGTCACAAAACTAATTAAGTGCCGCCCCCACTGCCGCTGGACACTGGAAGTTACGGTGGGTGCATGGCCGTGCCAAGCCTGCGCGGGGCTGGGCGGGGCATGGTGGGACGGGGCAGATGGCAGGCGCCCCGCTCACCCCTGCCTTCACTCCACCGAGCCACATTTTATTGGGGTCTTGTTTGATTGTATGCTTGCAGTAGGACCATTAATATTTATTTTCTACACTGGGCTGTGCAAAGCTTAGCAAGCACCCAAAACGGTGCAATATTATGCAACACACGGTATAAAGATATTTCTGTTATCATTACAGGTACACAATGACTGCAATCAAGTCAAGCCATGGAAGCAATACGAACTTATTGTATACAGGAGCGCCTGCCTCGTGGGATCAGCAGAGGGCCACTAAGCCTGAAGTGAAAGTGGTGGCCTGTACCACCCCGTGGGCTCCAGAATCACCTGGAAACCACCACAGGGCCTCGCACCGTTGCTTTTCTGTAGGTATAGAGTGTCACACCGCTGGTCCCTAAAATTGCACTTAAAGTAACTGTGAGGAACTGTCGGGAGAGCGACCTTTGAGGGCGCCTGGGACGTGATGGTCACGGTGGTGGGGAGGAGCGGGACGGAGCGGGATCTGAGCCCCACACTACCCCGTCCTGAAGAGTCCTCCAATCTCACCCACACACCGTAACAATAACTCAAGTAACTAACACAGAGAAGTGATCATTTAAATTAATAAAGAGCTCCTGTGAGGAACTGCATCACTTTATCACAGCTAAAAATACGACAACACAACAGAACAAAGGTGGAACCGAGGCGTTGTGACAGTCACACACACAGTCATGACACGTTCACTGGGGGACTAGCACGGGCGAGTGGCGGTGGATGCTGCTCCCACACGGGGGGCAGGCTTGGGTAACTTCAGGCACTCTGCTGTTGTGGCTGATGTTGGGGAGGAGCGAGAGGGAAGCCAAGTGGGCCAGGCAGAGATGTACCCAGGGCACGAGGGTCACCATGCAGCCGTAGGGCCTGCTCCATGCGCATTTCCTGCAGTCGGATGGACTCTGAGAGATCTCCCTGGTGTTGGGGTGATGGTCGGCCTTCATGGTTCACCAGCCGGAGTGCTGCCTCTGCCTGGGCACTACGTAGTGCAGACTCCATGCCACCTCCAACTCCCATTCTTGGGTCTCGCATATCTCTCATATCAGGCTGGGGTGATCCCATAGGCTCTGGGGCAGGATGAGCTGTTGCCTGTTGAGGTGGTGGTTGCTGTTGATGCATGCGCAGGTGTTCCATGTGGTTCAACANCTCCCATTCTTGGGTCTCGCATATCTCTCATATCAGGCTGGGGTGATCCCATAGGCTCTGGGGCAGGATGAGCTGTTGCCTGTTGAGGTGGTGGTTGCTGTTGCTGCTGTTGTTGCTGTTGCTGTTGCTGGGGCTGTTGTGGTTGCTGTTGCTGTTGCTGTTGCTGTTGCTGCTGCTGCTGAGGTGATTGTTGGTTAGGCTGAGGTAACACGGGCTGGGCATGAGGGTTCGAGAGGTTGCGGATGGCTTCAGCTTGAGAGGCCATTACATTCCTGATTGTTTCAGCCTGCGAGGTAAGCGTGGATTTGACCAATTCAGCCTGACTCTGGCTGATCATGGCACGCATGTTGTCAGTGGGTTGTGGGCGCATTTGGTTCATAACATCATGGTGGGAAGTTATGGAGCGTAGGGCATCTGTGGGTGATGGCATGCGTCCTAGTCCACCCTCCAGCTTTTCTGCTGGTGTAGACATCCTAGAGGATGCATCACTTTGGGTGGACGGGGATGCTGCCATGGACATGGGTGCAGTCTGGTGCTGAGCTGCATGGTGCTGCATTTGATGTGGCATGCCCATACCCATTCCCATACCCATACCCATTCCCATACCCATACCCATGCCCATATGATTTCCACCTCCTTGAAGTCCAACTTGAGCCAGTCCTAAGATGCTCTCTCGTTCACGACGTTCAGCTGCAGCCCGGGAGAGGACATACTGCGCCGCAAACTGATGCTTTGGATCCATGCGCATGTGTTCCATGTGGTTCAACAGCCCTGCAAGAGAAAACATATTTTACAAATCAAAATATTGTTACATTGGTACAGGTCTTTGTAACGTAATTAATTGAACACACACACTCACACATACAGTGTATATTACTTGTAGGCCTATGTATATATACAGTATATATATATATATATATATATATATATATATATATATATATATATTAGAACATTGTTAAAATTACTTGCACTTGTTTAAGAAAACATTCTGAAATTAAGTTTTAATTAATAGTAACAAAAACATTTAAATGTAAGAAAATTGTCAAGCACCATATATTTAGGCCTACAGATAGACAAAATAATATACATGTTTTGGTAAAGGGAGTCTTGACAGCAATATCGTTTATTCAGGGATGATAAACCAAAATAATTACATGAAATAGAACGTAGCCTATATGAATAATACACATATTCACAGTTGCTAACATTTTAACATTATTTGTCTCTTGCAGAATTGAAATTTGTTTAGAACGTGGTTGAGATAATATAAAATGAAATAATTACATAAGAGTTAGAAACATTTCATCTTCATCCTATAAGTAACCATACAATAATGTCTAATTTCGCCGACTGCAAACACACACACACACAATTTAAATATATTATATGCATTATTATATATATATATA
>JAGKTK010006689.1:0-13500 GCA_018397895.1 Paralithodes camtschaticus | reverse complement strand
TGTTAATAGATATTATTACCTATTGATTTAAATTAAATAATATAATAACATTGACATTTATAACGCAAATGTGTTGGATTGAATGACTGCAAAGAAAACGAAAATATAAAAGTTGCGCCTAAAATACAGAAAAAGTAATGAAAGAAAACGGTGGCGAAAAAAGTCGATGGAAAGGCAAGCCAGAAGGTAGGTAGGTATGCGCACTCACCAGACTCATGAGTAAAGACGGCGTGGCAAACTGAGCAAGGCCACATCCTGAGTGATGAGGTGAACTGAGATGTCTCGGGATGACAGGCCAAGTGCTTACGAAGACTGCCTTCATTCACATAGTGCTTGCCACAGACGGGACAAGAATGGGAAGCTGTGCGTCGCTTGGCTGTAGGGGAAAAAACAAAAAAGTAAATATTAGCTCTCCATATAGGTAATGCACACTGTAATAATAGTATGACAATATAATATGACATTCCATTAACACTAGGGCTCCATACGAGTTATACGATTGATTTTAAAGTAGATTATTTTTAGCGTATCGCGTTTGGCAAAAGTTAGGCCTATCGCATTTTTGCGCGTTTTCTGTGAGACTCAAAAAGTGAGTCATAGAAAATGTGTTTAATTAGTTGGATTTTTATGAGAGACTGCGATGTTTTTTTTGGCCAGGGATATCGGCGGCCCTTACGCTCGTCATATTTTACTGAATCAGTTTATTATTTTTCTGATTTTGGTATAGTATTATGTGGTTATTTCTGCTAATTTTCATAGCTTTTACATTCCGTGAACTTTCTGAATAGTTCAAATATATACTTGAATTTCATTTTTCTTATAGAGCCGTTGTGTAAGGGTAATCATAGTCATCCTACTGCCTTAATACTTAGTATATGCAATTTTTTTCATCACCTTATCATATAAGTTAGGGAATCTTTATTTCATTACATTGGTATCTGATACACATATTCATACATCAATATTGAATATTATAAACTTCAACAAGAAAATATCTGTATATTACAATACAATTCTATCACCTTATAATATACTATATAAATATGCTACACATTTTATTGAGTAAATATCGATAAATACCATATATCATGCCAATACACCAATAAGAGCTAATCATAATGGATATTGCTATATACCAATAAAACCTTGGACTGCAGTGTCATCCCCGGGAATATGAGTGGATCTCCATCATAGTCCTTGATCGCTGCAGTGACTCAAATGATAGCTGAGCAGAAGAATGGACGGATTGGCGGTAATTGTATGAATGCAAAGCATATTTGTATGGTCTGAGATTAAACACTGACAATAACAGTAACAAATGGCATGTACTGCATATTCCGTTATTTTAATGTATCATATATAACAAAGATTATTCTTTCCGCCTGTCTGTCCATCCTATCTGCTCTGTTGCCCTTTAGTAAACATAAAGTGCTGTTACCTCCGACCCCTGAAGCATTAGGGTCCCTGTGCACTTGTTTCATGTGCTGCATAAGCTCCTCGCCACTCATGAAGTATCTGTCACAGTGTGGGCAATGCACCGGATTGAGCCCGCCCATGTTGACTGCGTGCTGCTAGTTGGAAAAATGCAAAGTTATAGCTACTCGTCCTAAAGTGTCTGTATGATTTTCGTTTGTTTTTAAAGCTACCAACCTGCTACTCCCGAGGCGTTTGGATCCCTATGCGTATACTTCATGTGTTCCATCAGCTGCTCGCCATTCATGAATAGTTTCTGACACTGAGGGCAATTGACAGCGTTGGGGCCCCCGACCAGGGCTGCGTGCTGTGGGGGGAGAGAGGAGAGATGGCGCGCCTGATAAAGGTGTTTCTCTCGGTGGTCAAGGTGGCTGGTGGTCAGGTGTGGTGTACACTGCTCATTACTCTCATCTCAAGTATTCTATTTAGACATGCTCCGCAATATATACCCAATGCAACTTTTACTCCAACATTTTATTTCATTAATATCCCATCTCACTCACTTTGCACTCCCTCATGAACACACAACATGCCACACTGCTTATTGTCATTCAAAAACTTTAACATGTGTGTGCTGAAGCACATGTCTGAAATCTAATATATATATATATATATATTTATTTATATTTACGAAAACATTTGTTTAAACCTGTTAATAAGAAAAGCAATTATCATTAAAAATCAAATAGGGGTTATTTGACATTAATGTTTAAACAAATATATTATATATTAGATATAGACACTGCCTACCTAGTTTTACACTGTAATAATGATTATCTTCATCTATAACATGACAGCCTCTTAGCTGTAACCCTCCACTTCCTTCTTCATTCACACAATATGTATGGTTAATGTTCCCCCTTCGTACATTCAGCTTCAGGGTGTTTCTCATTCTCTTTCCCTCTCATTCCTACATCATCACTGGAAGCATTCACGTCAATTTGGTTAATATTTCTTCATAAACGTTTATCATGCTGCACACACTCTTACCATTCACCTTATAAATATACTCGCCACACACCAGAGCAAAGCGTCTCACCACACCACTTACGTTTTTCCACATACCTTCCCATTCACCCCCTCCCTTCCCTCCCCCCCCCCCCCCCCCTCCCTCACTAGGCCCCTCGTCAGTCAATGCCAATTTTGATCATCTCCATTTGTGTTCATTGTATTACTAATTGATTTGTGGAAATCAAAATTTTATATTAATTTGTTTTGCATGGTTCATTTAGAGGCGAGAAGCTATCAAGAATTAATGAAGATATGCTATATCCTTTGCCTCCCTTAACTTATTTTCTAAATGCATATGTTACAATTATTTAGGCTATGCTTAAATATTTACAAAAAAGTTTTGTACATAAAATTACAATCATAGAGCAATACATTATTCCATACAGAATTGAAAAAATTCTACATACATGACATTGGCTATATTTCAGTGAGAGCAGATTCCATCACATAACTTTAAACTTAAGTATCAGAACTTTGTCTGAAATTATAATAACTCAAGATTAGTTTCGTTAAGTTTCAAAAGCATCACAACATTTCACCAGTAGTGTTCAAGCTTTAAATATGTTTATAAATTGTACTATTTGTAGTCAGTTGCTTGTTATGTTAATAGCATAAAACTATGATAATTTTGGAGAAAATGTGAACTAAAAACTCATCTTAGTTATAATAATTTCAGAATCTCTCACATTATAGTATTCCCTCCCTCTCCCCATATAGAGTATTTCTTATTCAAATAATTAACTTATTTGGTATATCATTATATATATATACATTTCCCCTTTTCTAGATTAATCTGTAGTTTACTAGATTAT
Organism: Paralithodes camtschaticus; assembly: GCA_018397895.1. Taxonomy (NCBI): domain Eukaryota; kingdom Metazoa; phylum Arthropoda; class Malacostraca; order Decapoda; family Lithodidae; genus Paralithodes; species Paralithodes camtschaticus. The sequence goes on along the minus strand of JAGKTK010006689.1, from coordinate 10,204 downwards.
AATTATCTCATACAAAATATCATATTGTTCTACTTATACAAGTTCCCCAAATTATACCCCATGCAACTTACACTCCAACATTGCTTTCATTCATGTCCATAAATTAGATACACACACATACCTTATAATAGAACCCATGTAACTCTCTCTTAAGGGGAGGTTTCTATTTGAGGGATTTTTTTCTTTACCCCTTTCTCCCTCATGTTTAGCCCCATTGCTTTTGAGATTTTAAGATGTTCGCCCCATTAGTTTGGCGATTTTAAGAACTTTCACCCCATTTATGTCACTTTTAAGACCTTTCGTGTCGATTTTTTCCTGGCGAGCGATAGCGAGCCTGTAATTTAAGAGGAACTGGCCTTCGGCCAGGACATTTTTCTACCGAAAAATGTACAAATTTATCTTGAAAGGAGGTCAAGGGGGTGTAATTTCAAGCTTAATGGAAGTCTAGGAAACACACTAAAAACCTCCCCTTAAAGCTAATATCCTGCCACCTGTAATACACTTATAAGTTACACATTACCTAATATATCCCTAAGTAATATCTGTGCATTTCACTAACATATATTTAAAAATTCATGTTATACCCGACATACCATCCTTCTATGTAATGGTTTCTCTTCTAGCTATGTCTCTATAAGTTAAACTGAATATTGTGTAGCTTTTCATTTCATTAAACTTCTGCTTCCTACTTAAGCTACTATTTGAGACGGATCAGAGATTCATACAATTGCGATTTTTGTCCCTCCCAAAAGGGGTAGGATACTATAAAGACCGAAAAGGGTACTCTGATTAATGTTTGTGAACATATATACAGTATTAATTTTGGGATAGCAAGTTCCCAGGCCCCGAATCACTATACTCTGTTCATTTTAAGTAACCGAAAATGTGTCCATATGCAAATGCAGAAGAAGATAATACAATTACCTGTCTTCATTTTACCATCATTTCATAAAAAGATGACACCATATTTCGTTGTTTAATTGTGCTACATCTCGGGCAGGGACATATCGATTTATCGACCGATTAAGGGGGGATTTCCACTTGGGAGATTTTTTTGTGGACCCCTTTCTCCCTCATGTTTAGTCCCATTGCTTTTGAGATTTTAAGACGTTCGCCCCATTAGTTTGGCGATTTTAAGAGCATTCACCCCATTTCTGTCAATTTTAAGACTTTTCGTGCCATTTAGGTGTCGTTTTTTTCCTGGCGAGCGATAGCGAGCCTGTAATTTAAGAGGTCCCGGCCTTTGGCCGTGATATTTTTCTACCGAAAAATTTACAAATTTATCTTGAAAGGGGGCTTAGGGGGTGACATTTTAAGCTTGATGGAGGTCTAGGGAACAAACTAAAAACCTCCCCTTAAGATGAACAGAGTATAGAAATTAGTGAGTAGTGAACTCCAAACCCTGGCCATTGGGGGTAAGGTCATTTGAGGACGCTTGTTTAGTTTATGCTGGCTAATATTAGACGATTATATTCAGACGAGAGTGACACGTTACTCTAAAGACTTTCTTCTATTCAACAGCTAGGCTCTGGAACTCTCTCCCAGAATCAGTCTTTCCCTCCTCCTATGACTTACAGTAAGTTGTTTCAAACTCCGTGTGTCCAGGCATTTTGGCTCGAACGTCCCTTGATTTTGGCCCTGTCACTCTTTCAATTATGGGGGAGGCACTCGCTACAGGCAGTTCTGCCTTTTGTCTCCCTCACTCACATAGACAAACAAAAAAAGTTTCGGAAAGCCCTCTACGTATCAAAAGGGTACAGCCTTTCTCAACTCTGACTCCCACAATCCCTTCCTAACCTGAATAAAATCGTCCAATATTAGCCAGGATAAAATAAAGAAAGGCATCATCATCTTGAAAGGGTTAAAAGTGTCCCAGATAATAAAGGAGGTAAATTAAGGGGGGATGGGCCGGTTTTCTGGACCACTTTCTCCCTCATGCTTAGCCCCATTAGTTTTCAGATGTTAAGATGTTTGCCCCATTAGTTAGTCGATTTTAAGACCTTTCGCCCCATTTCTTTGTCAATATTTAGACCTTTCGTGCTATTTAGGTGTCGATTTTTTCCCTGACGAACGATAGCGAGCCTGTAATGTTGGAAGAACCGGCCGGGAAATTTGTCTACCGAAAAATGTACAAATTAATCTAGAAGGGGGATCTAATGGATGTTTTTTTTAAATTTGATGGAGGTCTAGCAAGGAAACTAAGAAATAAAGGAATATTTGAATTAATAGACCAAATAAACGGCCAATCTCCCCTAAAGTTGATGTCACACGAAGTAGCTTTGAGGCGGATTTCCTAAGAGTCCCATAACCCAAGTGCTATGTCTGCTGTAATGGATACAATTATTCGATTATTCATACATTGATGATATTTGCATTGAAACTGGTTGTCTCTTAACCCCTTCAGGATTATGACGCGCTTTAATCGTTATTCTGGCTATCATAAGATGATTATATACAGCTTAGGAAGGATCTGTGGGCGTTATAGGGGTAACTACGGTCTTAATTAATGCTCTGACTGCTATATACCATACCCTTCCTAACCTGAATAAAATCATCAAATAATAACCAAAAATATGAAAAGTAATGCGTCATGAGATACTGAGAGGGTTAATCTTGCAGTTTTAACCCCTTCACCACCATTGTTAACCCCTTCACCACCATTGTTAACCCCTTCACCACCATTTCGTAATTTGCATCATATTCTGGTTACCATTAAACGATTATTTTAGTTTTTAAGCAATCTATGCGACTCCAATGGGTAAAATACGATCTCCATAAACCCTCTTAGTAACATAGGTCTGTCTTAAGGGGTTCACCGTTTTTTTTTTATCTTTCTCTCCTTTTCTCTCTTTCCCTGGCTTGTATCCATTCGGCCCCATTCAGCCAACTGTTTTAAGACGTTTATCACCATCCTGGTGTTGATTTCTTCCTGGCAAGCGATAGCAAGCCAGCATTGTATGGAGAAATCTGGTTTCGCCGGAGAAATTTTGCTACCGAAAGATGTACAAATTTAGCTTGCTGTAAAAACAAAATATATATATATATATGCTGGCTCGCTACCGCTCGCCAGGAAAATATTGACACCTGGATGGGGGTAAACGTCTTAAAACAGTAGGCTGCATGGGGCCGAATGGATACAAGCCAAAGAGAGAGGGAGAGAAAGATAAAACAAAAGCGAGGTGGGCTCCCTTAAACTGCATATAATAATCTAATGTTGGCCAGAATCCTAGGTAGAAAGGTGTCATGGTGTTGAAGGGGTTAAGGGGCGTTGAGCATGAGCAGCGCACACACTTCAATACTGGGTTACTAGACTCGCATTTAAGGGGAGATGGTTCACTTTTTGGGCGATTTTTGCATGTATTCATAATTTTCTAGTTTCCTCCCTAGACATCCATCAAATTTAAAAAAACATCCATTAGATCCCCCTTCTAGATTAATTTGTACATTTTTCGGTAGAAAAATTTCCCGGCCGAAGGCCGGTTCTTCCAACATTACAGGCTCACTATCGTTCGCCAGGGAAAAAATCGACACCTAAATAGCACGAAAAGTCTAAATATTGACGAAGAAATAGGGCGAAAGGTCTTAAAATCGACTAACTAATGGGGCAAACATCTTAACATCTGAAAATTAATGGGGTTAAACATGAGGGAGAAAGTGGTGCAGACAACCGGCCCACCCCCCCTTAATCCTCTGCTAGCATATCCCATGTGACATCAGTATTAGAGTAGGATAATAATGGCGGAATGTTCGAGTGAGTAAGATTGGCTTCATTATTATTCTTTCATCATTCTAGTTAGCTTTCGTTTTACTTCTACCTATCATATGTTTGGTGGTGTAATGGTTTAGGTGCTTATGTTCTGGGTGTGGTGTCCCGAGTTGGAATCCCGGGAGGACCATATGCTTTCATTAGTTTATTCAAGTACATTGGGGTTTGTAATTGATGATTAGTGTTAAGAACGGGGTGTTACTTATATGTTTAGTAGATTGGTATTATGGTATATCTGAACCATTCATACAGTTCATGTTGTTCGTATTCAATATAATACACCATGAACTCCAATCTAGCTTTGGTATCGAAACATAAAAAGTGCCAAATTTCATCTAATCCTTATTTGTTTCAGATTATATTTCCAACTCACTATTTCTTAGATGTTATAGAATTAGATACAATTCCGTAATTTTAGCATTTCTAATTTGAATTTGTTTATGCACCTATGCAAAGAAACATTATTTCTTCTAACCCAATTACCCCAAGAAGCTTTGAACACCCTCTGTATCTTAGCATAGCTTACTAGTATGCATTTAACTTTCACAATTTAAATTACCTCATTTGCTTATCCTAACATTTATTGACTTATGTTTCATAATGCATAACAAAACAAAACAATTCTTACGAACATTCCACCATCATCCCAATAAAACATATCCTGTGAAACTTTCCGTATCCCATTTAACTTGTATATATTCTCAAACCTGCCTATTACTACATTTCGTAACGCGTATCTGTATTGTTTCTTTCTATGGTAATCAATGCAATTCATATCATAATTTGTACTCCCGTCATACATCACTTCCAAGCTCGGAGAGACACATCAATTAAACATTCTGTCTCGAAACATCCACTTAGTATCACATCATGCTTTTTGAACTCAGTTGATTGATTGTTAATACTAATCCCATACATCCATTCTCGACTCTTAAATCCTATTTATTTATCTATCTATCTATCTATCTATCTATTTACTCAGGCCCTATCCCCACTTTCCCTATTTTTATGTTTTATTTTTATTTTATTTTGTAATCCTATCTAAGTAACTAAGTAAGGCATTCTATGAATTTCGCATCATCCTTCCAAACTTAATTGAATTTTTACCTGTCGCCTAAATTTTGTTTTGTCTGCTTGGAATACTCCCATTACATTGCTAACTCACTGATCCTATATACTTATCTAATTGTATATCCCATTTTCTTTTTTATGCAGCCTCGAATCCTTCCATAATTATATCTAACGTATTCTTAAGGGGGCCTACCTCGCTTTTTGTTTTATCTTTCTCTCCCTCTCTCTTTGGCTTGTATTCATTCTGACCCATTCAGCCTACTGTTTTAAGACGTTTACCCCCATCCAGGTGTCAATATTTTCCTGACGAGCGGTAGCGAGCCAGCATATATAATTATATATATATATATATTTTTGTTTTGACAGCAAGCTAAATTTGTAAATTTTTCGATAGAAAAATGTCTCCGGCGAAGCCGGATTTCTCATACAATGCTGGCTTGCTATCGCTCGCCAGGAATAAATCGACACCTGGATGGGGAATCGGGGATAAACGTCTTAAAACAGTTGGCTGAATGGGGCCGAATGGATACAAGGCAGAGAAAGCGAGAAAAGGAGAGAAAGAGAAAAACAAACGATGACCCCCTTAAATCAGCCGACCTATCAAGTGTACCCATCCCCTTACATTGTTCCTGCATAGCCTTAGCCTCTTCTATAATATACTTAGTTCCTTTCTATAACTCAACTGGTCCTATATAATAATTCCCATTACCTTATCTACTGTCCCGCATTCTTCAATAAACTTTCTAACCCAATCTTGCAACTCACATGTTCCATTTCCCATCGTGTATTATCAATCCTCTTATATACTGGCATTCAAGCATATTATTCCTAACTAATATAATCCTATGTCATCGTATTCCTCCTACAGCCTTAAATCCTTCAATAACATTATTGTCTAACATCATTAACTCCTGTACCGGCGACGTCTTTTAAATTATATTCTAGTTATATTCAGACGATTTTGTGCAGCTTAAGAAGGATCTGTGGTAGTAAAAAGGGATAAGGATTAATTTCGGAGCCTGATATTTGCTTGAGGCCGTTTTTAAACTGAATTATATCTTCTAACCAAAGCTAAAATATAATTAAGAAGACGTCGCCGGTTCAGGAGGGGTTAATGGTCTTTAGGAGATACTAGTTACTAATCTCTCCCTTCCTCCTACACAGTTTTACATCCTCTCATAAAATATATATTATCTGTAACCAGCCCTCTTGTAGGCTCAAAAGGTTCATCATTTTGCTTCAATTAGAGGATATTCATCAATAATAATATACCTTATTCCTAACTCCTTAAATTATTTTCTGGCTTAAACCTACCCAATAATATATATCTAAACTTTGTTTCTATGTGAGTGAAGGAGACAAAAGGCAAAGCTGCCTGTAACAAGTGTCTCCCCCCAAAGTTGAAAAAGTAACAGAGGGCCAAATTCAAGGTACGTTAGAGTCGAAATGCCTGGACACACGGAACTTGAAGCAGTCTAAGTCATAGGATGAAGAAAAGATTGATCGAGGAAGAGAGTTCCAGAGTTCACTGGAAACTAGACTAACTCTGACTCAGGAGTTCAGTTATATTTTTAGCTACTTTAAATTATATTTTCAATAGCCTTGTTTTACCATAATATTCCTAACTTAAAACATCCTATGCATCTTAGCATGGCCAAACATCCTTTATATTAACTTAACTGATTATATAGACTCATCGCCTAGAAATGCATGTACACAGCCTCAAATATTATCACAATATTTATTACAATTCCTACTCCAGGCCTAGATAAATATTCCCTGACACTCCTCCCTATTCTTTGTTTCACTCTTCCACAGCATAGCTACTTCATAACTATCTCAACTTTCTTCCTAACCCAGCTGGTCCTATTTCCATCCCCATTTCTTCATAACACATTAATTTAATCCCATTCCTTCTTCATCGCACCATCCTTCCCATAATAGTTGATCATATACCAATTCCTATCACCTCGAAAACTGTATTATAACTTAGTTTCCCCTGCATCCTCTGCCCCATCATTAAATGCATCCCTATAGCATCAATTCCCCTAATTTACCTCTAAATATTTTTGCAAACCCTAATACGCTCTTCTAAGCTCTCACTTCATACCTAATTGATCCCGACTCTTGATATCCTAAACATTTTGCATCCTCTTTCCTAACTCAGCTAATCCTCAAACCCTTCCCTATACCCTTCTCTCTGCCCCCTGCCTCAAAACCCTTCACTATATCCCTCTTTCTGCCCCCTGCCTCAAAACCCTTCTCTATACCCATCTGTCTACCCCCTGCCTCAAAAACCATCCTCATAGTCCCCCCTCCCTTCCCTCTGCCTCCACACTTCGATTTATACCTTCGAAGTGTGAGTCCTGAGGGAGCTCTCTGTGGCGAACCCTTTTCCACAGATATTACAGTGGAAGGGCCGGTTCTTCATTCTCTCCAGCTGGGCGTCGTGGTTGCGGAGATGCTGCTGAAGGTTGGACAGCTGGATGAAGGCGCGGCCGCAGTCGGGAATGTGACATTTGTAGGGACGCTCGCCTGCGGAAAAAAGGAACTCTTAGAAGGGTTGTGGAGGAGGGAAAACAAATTGCATAATACTAAAACATGCTTTCTAACAATCTTGTGACTAGTGATTATTAATATTATTATTATTATTATTATTATTTAGAAAACTGTTAATGCTTAAGAGTTATTCTTTATCAGTACGTTACAATTTGAACAATTCTTAATTGTCCAAACTGTTGTTATTATTATTTTTATTATTACAGGTGTACACAGTACATTAAATATAACTTGTTTGTGGCTTAAAGCTAAGAATATATTTTTACTTGGTTTACTTATTAAACATGATAAATCCTGGAAATATAAAGATTAATAACATACATAGACTCTTGATTTTTGGATACAATTAGATATAGAGATTTCGAAACAAATATATAATGATGAAAATATAACAAATGTAAAGGGATTGCTGTATAATTATACTCATAGTATAACGAAATGTAGGATGAATAGAAGACTGGAAAAGATGAATGGTAGATAGAGTTGGATCACAAATCAGAATATACCCTTTATAATCTTTGAACTGTGAAGGCAAATTATACAAAAACATGTTTTATTCGTTTATTTATTTATTAATGTTTGTTTTGCCTTAAGTGACATCAAGAAGGGAGAGACTCATACTGTGGGTCTGTCCACACACTCTTTCATGACTTTCGCCCCAACCAGGACTCACGTAGGCTTGATGATCACTTTAAAAAACTTAAAAAAAAAACACCAGACACATAACCGCAGGTTATAAGTTGGAGTACAATCAATCGATTAGGTGACTAACGTCCGAAAAAAATGTGTGGGTGGCGAGAGAGGATCAGGGAAAATGGACGAATATAATAACGTGGAAGAGAGAGAGAGAGAGAGAGAGTGTGTGAGTGTGTGTGTGTGGTGGTGGGGGTGGGCGGTGGTACGAGGGTAGTATTGGTGTTGGTTCTAGGTGAATAATTAAGGCGAGGTACTGCAGATCCGAGGTCTTTTAGCGGCGGTTTTGAGGCCAGAGATCGACTGTTATCAAACCACTTATTTCACCTCTCCTCTTATCCTTCTATTTATTACTTTCTGGACGATATTTCCCCGACTTGCTCCTCCCCCTCTCCAGATTTCATTTCATTTCTTCCTTCCATCAGTCCTTAAGTCAAGAAAATGGCCGGGATTTAAGGTGGACTGGCAACTCGAGGTATTCATTGTTCTATTGTTTGCGTGAAGCGATAATTAAAATGTTCCGCACGAGAGGCAGAGATGCCGATTACCACAAGGATTGGAACCCTCTCCAGTGGACCCTCGAGACTCCCACCCACTAACACACACACACACACACACACACACACACACACACACACACACACATACCTGCATACATCTCTTCACATCTAGTTTCCCCCCACTAAAATCTGCAACCTAGGGTAAAACCTTCAACATTATTTTTCTCTCTACCTGGAAAACATACTGAAAGTTCTCCATACAAAAATGGAATTGGAACGGCATACGTTTCTGGGAAAAAAAATCCTTCGGGAGAAAAAGTAAGGAAAAAGATTAGAAGGGTTTAATCGCCATGGTGGCTTTGCAGAGAGACTTGCAACTTTCCTACACCGACTCTGCCTGCCTGTCTGCTTGTCTGCTTGGCTGCCTGTCTGTTTGCCTGCCTCTCTGCCTGACAGACATGGTGGGGGCGGAAGGGGGGGTGAAGGGTGGGGGAGGATGAAGGGGGACTTGGCAAGGAGGGCTGAGGAGGAGACTCCGTGATTGGCCGGGTGGTAGCGAAGGGAGGAGCCAATCAAAGAAGGCCAAAAGTGGAAGGAGGAAGGCGGGAAAAAGTTTTCAGACACATCCTGCCATCTGGTGGGACGAATAATAGGGTGTAGGGAAGAGGCCAAGAGTCACCCGAAGATTTAGGACCAAGTAAATAGGAAAAACACTCATAACAACGACCAGCTATCCCGATTGGAAAATAATGGTTGTATTTGGTTTAATGATATAAATCAATGAACAAGAAAAACGAAGAAGGCCGGTTCAGTGCGCGCTATTACATACTCCGTATCGATTATCAGTAACACATAGAAGACTGCTCCACCCATGCCTGTCTCTCGCTGTCTGTGCCTCAAGTTCACTCCTAAGCTGCCATATCTACTCCATCGCCTCCCCTGTCTAAAAGAAACACACCCGAATATCACTCTAAAACGACTTTATAATTGTGAATCCGCAGCTAACAGCTCAGAATAATAGTTAAATGTTGTTTCATTCCCCTACATCTTCGACTCTTGTCAATCTACTTTCATATACCCCTTCCTTTCCTTCTACCATCCTCCTTCCTCACCCTCCACCACTTCCCTTTCCTTTCTTCCTTCCTCTCCCTCCTCCCCAAGAATCTTAATTGTCTCAAGTAACAAGCGGAAGAGATTCTGTTCGTCGCATCTGACAGCAAAGCCAGAGAAAAAATTACCCTCAAAAAACAAATGAAAGTAGAACACCTCGACCAACATCTGTCCAAGGAATCTCAGGAATGGCACTCATGGCAAAACGTGATGAGAGGGGGAAGGAGGGTTGGAGGTATTGTAATATATACAAAAAGGGACTTGAGAAAAAAAAAGATAAACGGTGTGCGAGACAGACCATGCGACACTGTTCCTCACGTCACGCATTCCGCCACTGTGGTTGTCAGAGCGTTGGTAACACTGGCAGGAGCAGTTTAGTGATCTAGGATCTGGTAACGCTGAAGAAAGGATGTCAATAGATCTGCCCTCCTCTTTTATATAAAATTTGCTCTATTGTTTACTGCTTATTATATATATATATATATATATATATATATATATATAA
>JAGKTK010006688.1:24790-37988 GCA_018397895.1 Paralithodes camtschaticus | reverse complement strand
GGGGGGGGGGGGGGGGGGGGTAGAGCCCCCCTCAACCCGTATCCTGTATACCACGGCCTATAACGCAAGTCTTGATAAAAAAATGGGTAGCATTCAAGGAGACTACTGCAGAACTCTTATTCTTCTTACCTCTGATTGGGTATAGGCTATCCTAGTGTTTACTAGCCTATACCCCTTTGAAAGGACATTAGCCTAACCTAACAACCTTACCTAACCTACCCTAGTATTATAGATGGGGGCTGCCGCCCCCACACCCCCGCTTTGACTTAGATTTTTGGTGTATTTGTCTGTGAAGTGGGTATTTTTCAATTTGTTGATAACGAAAATCCTCCATGCGGACTATATGGAGAAAAATATGGCGAGTCTATTGATCCCTATTTTCCCCAATAAATTGTTTCTAATAAGGCGGATGTAGTGTCCTTGAAGATTATCAAAAAATGTACCCAACAACTGGTTATAAGCTTAGCCATTTTAAGTCGACCGCCAAGGCGCCGGGAAGTCACTCCGACCGTAAACTAAACAAAGCGACGCTACTTCCACGAACGCAACAGAGTTGTCTTTATATTTCGTCTCATATTATCATTATTAAAGTGTTCCCATTGCTTTTTTAGTGTTGCGTACACCAGAAAAGGGTGTAGCTTGGTGTTGGATGCGTGGAAACCGAAAACAAAATATGAATTAAATCGTTGGCGGTACCTGTCAAATAGGTGTCCAGTAACTAAAATCGTACCGTATTTTGAGCTGGGAATTACTTTCAGCCATCTATGGGCAAATTGGTAACAAAATAACTGAGAGCCCATATTTAGCTAAGAAAAGTGAGCAGGGTTTAGTCCAAGGTTAAAGTGAGACTAAACTTTGTTACCTGAAACTGCCCACATTTAGTCCGACAGGAATTGTGTACTAAATGTGAGCTCATTTAGGTAACAGGATGAAGTCTCACTTTAAGCAGGGACTAAACCTTGCTCACCAAAAATTTAGTGAGCAGAATTTAGTCCGAGGTAAAAGTAGGACTAAACTTTGTTACTTAAACATACTCACATTTAGTCCGACATGAATTGTGTACTAAATGTGAGCACATTTAGGTAACATAATGAAGTCTCTATTTTAGATCACTACCAGGGTAGCATTGAAATAACCCATATATTAAGTCCCAAAAAAGATTTTTTTTTTTTTTTTGTTTGTCTCCAAAACTACTGTTTGTAGATACATAATAATACTTAGATTGTCATCAACATGCAAAGTTCTCCAGGATGAACATAATCATGTAGCTGTTGAGTCATTTTGAACCTAACCTAACAATTAGTAGTTGGCATAATGCTGCAGTTTGCAAAAAGAAATAATTAATTCATGTAGTGTAGTTTTTTAAGCTGAATCAATATATGCAATCAGATTTAACATATCTTCTTTTGTTCCAGAAATACATTAAATTTCAGCTAAAAAAGTGAGCAAGGTTTAGTCTGAAGTTTTTCCCGAACTTAACTTGTTTGCCAAGAAACCTAGTAGTCACGGTGAGCGCACTGCGGACTGAAGATTTTTGAAAAATCTGTAATCCTCAAAAAAATCCCTGCTCACCACACTTTAAATTTTGTGCAGATGCACCTCAAAGAGAAGAAAATCTTGGCATTTTTTGGCAGCCTTAGCTCCAAAAGGAGACCGAGTACACATTTTTGAAAATTGAGGTGGACTAAACCCTGCGGACTTCATTTGTGGACCCGGGTTTCCATTTTTTTGGTTCCCCACCCTATACCGATATTGATTGAGCTATGTAAATTAGCCAGACATGTGTTAATTAACTCAGAGAATCTGCTGTTCAAAAGCTGAGACTGTCAGTCAATTTTTAAGAAACAAAATTCCGGACTGAACCTGCTCACCATTACAAAATTCAACGGGTGAGCCCAACACATATTGATTTTCTTAAGACAAGGACCGCAGCAATGAATTCCTCGCCTTTTTTAATGTGGGTACGTACACATATTCTTGTTATCTTACAATCATTAGGAGAAATGTTGGAAAAACTAAATAAGATGGTCACTAATTTTCCCATGGATTTGTTTATTTTTCCCTGTTAGTTTTCATCAATATATAGTGTTTGGAAATAATTACAACCCTCGGCGAAACCGTTTTCCCCATTATACAACGATCTTAAGACACGCCACCCGATAGTGCGGAGGGCTATGAAGTACAGGGAAAATGAGGGGTTAAATGCGTAAAACGGCGATAAAAACGTATTTTAGCAAAACTTGGCTCAGGTTTTAAGGTATTTCAAAGGCCTAAAACCCAATATTTCGAAAACCCGAGCCAAGTGTTGGCCAAAGCTGGCTCGAATTTTGCGAGTTTGTAGACAAAAAATTACAGTAACCTCATTTAGAAACTTGGCTCAGGTTTCCTGAAATGGCAAAGCCATAAAACCCGAATTTTGGAAAACCCGAGCCAAGTTTTGGCAAAACTTGGCTCGGGTTTTGCGAGTTTTAAGAGTAGACAAATTAAAGTAACCTAATTTAGAATTTTGGCTCATGTTTCCCTAAATTGCAAACCCCAAAAAGCATTATTTTGGAAAACCCGAGCCAATTTTTGGCAAAACTTGGATCGGATTTTGAGAATCGAAAAAGACTAACGAAATCGCCTCATGATTTCCCTAATTGCAAAGCCATATAACCAGATTTATCGAAAACGTAGCACTTATTTAAATCATAAATATCCAGTAACATAGACCTAGTACATTGGATACAAGCCTTATCCAAGCCTTGTCCGTAGTACCTAGTAGGCCTACGTGGGATACAACACGAACCCTTACCGGTGCCATGGCGGTTGGGCCGCCGCCCATTTAGTATTAGGGCGTATCTGTAAATACTAGCACAACTACGAATCTTGTTTCTGAGACTTAGTATATTAACCTAACCAAACAATCCAACCTAACCTAACCTAGACCCAGTATGTGGGATACTAAACTAGCCCTTGCATGCCAGCAACAGCGGATTCATAGTACCCAGTACGTGGGATACTAAACTAGCCCTTGCATGCCAGCAACAGCGGATTCATAGTACCCAGTACGTCGGATACTAAACTAGCCCTTGCATGCCAGCAACAGCGGATTCATAGTACTCAGTACGTGGGATACTAAACTAGCCCTTGCATGCCAGCTACAGAGGATTCATAGTACTCAGTACGTGGCATGTATTACCCATTAATTTCCGGAAGTTTAAACCTATGCGAAAAAATCTTACCTCTTACACGTCACATCAGTAGGCAAGCACCCATGTTCTGTAAATACTTTCAGGGCAGCAGTATTATTTCTTGTAGTTTCTACAATAACACAGTGTGGCAGAGGCTGGACCTTTACAGTGTACCGCCATGACTCAACTGGCGATTATCAGGTAAATCAAGATGGGTATCTGTGATTGGCCGATTGCAATGACGTAATCAACATATTCCACCAGAGTGATTGGCTCCCGAGGGTATGCGTGACCAGAGCGTGATGTAGCATATGCGTTATAAAGACGTCTTCACAAAAATAACAATAGGAACCCAGTAGTGTTTCGTGACGGGATGCGCAAAGGTGTGGAAATGAACACCTGTAGTTTCGACAGAGATAGGCAGGTGGAGTTAGTGTTGACTAAAAAGCTGGTGGACAGACCTCGGGAAACAGGTGAAAATGGCGTGTGTACGAATCGGTGCCGTCTATTGGAAGGTATTGACAACCATGTTACAAAAAATTATTTCCATTTTAGTACCATATATTTTTATTAGGTTTGGCCGAGGCTTAAAACACATTTTCATATGATGTTTAGAGCATATAAAATCCATATTTGGGTCAATATTTACGAGCCGCACCACAGCTGGGATCTCATTTCTAATGGTAGTTTTGGTTTCCTATCATTTTATGCTTCATTGCTATATCATTTTTATCCACCGGAATTATTTTTTTCTTGGTTTTATTTAGTTTTGTTTAGCATTAACCTAACCAAAAAACCTAACCTAGCTTAACCTAATAGCCCCCAAATACATTTAGGTTAGGTTAGGTTAGGTTTTTTGGTTAGGTCAATGAAAAAAAATAAAAATAGGGGGTATTATTCTAGTTCCGGTTTCACAGCACACTCATCAATTTATATGGCTTCTATTAATTTGTCATATACCATACTTCATTCCTACATCGGTCAGTAGCGGCGCAAATGGAATTATAATTTCTGTAAAAAAGTTAATATTTACTCCTGTTATCCACAGCCAAAGCTGAAGATTGCGGAGTAGGAGTAGTAAATGCCGTAGACTTCGTTCACGTTTTTTTTTGGCGACCGTCAATCTTTATTAATTTAATACCAAACCAGCGGGGGTGTGGGGGCAGCAGCTCCACCTAATATACTAGGTTAGGTTAGGTAAGGTTGTTAGGTTAGGCTAATATTACCCTTTATTTTCATCTTTTACCCCAAAATTTCCCTGATCTTCATAGCCCTCCCCACTAGTGGGGGCAGTGTTTTTAGATTGTTGGATAATGGGTAAATACTAATTTCCGGCAATCCTTAGTATAAAACAACACTGTATATTAAAGAAAACTGAGATAAACAAAAACACAAAATGCTAAATTCGCTGTGAAACCGGAACTAGAATTTTACCAAATAGGGCCTAGGCCTAAATAAATAAAGCCAAGAAAAAAAAAAATCGGTGGATAAAAAGGTCAATATACAGTACGCACTACAATATTGGTAAAAAATTAAGCTCAATAGCATGTGATTAAGCGATTTTTTTCCAAATTTTTGATGTAGGTGTCATTCCCAGGAAACTAACATAATACATACTATATGGATATTTACGTTTTAAGGGTTTGTTTACACTTCTTCTTTTTCGTCTTTTTCTGGGAGAGCTCTTTGCGTGACTGTCAGTCAACAACGGAGACATCTGGTGGCGAATGCAATGAACTATACTGGTGGNGAAAACAGGTGGCCCGGGATATAAGCTATCAGTTTGACTCTGGCCAGCTTGTGTAGAGGGTGTGAGCCGATCAAAGCTTTTTCCACCGTCTTTAACCCTTTCACGCTCATATGACGCAGAGGTTGCCAGATTAGCAATAAGAAATAGAGTTCTCTCACTCTTATAATTACCTCTCCAAAATTAGTTTTCTGCCCACAGCTAACTCAAAGACAACTGCAGAGGTTGAAGTAACTAAACTAAAAGTTTCTAAGTACCCCTGATGGTAACAAAGGCTTTAAAGTATCCCCAATAGGCTCAAAATCGCGTCATATGCCGGAGAGGGTTAAAAACACTGAGGCTGCTTAAGTCATTTTCGCCTTCCAATAAGTGTAAACTGTCCAAAGTGCAATAACCAGTGTTCCAAATACAGCCGACGAGGACAGCTGGTTTTGAAATGCACATACAGTTTTTTGACATGGAAAAATTCGAAACAAAAATCCACCAGCTATTGACCAAGATGAGTGGTGATCGAGCCTCCAGCGGCCAGCCAGGCAGCCACTCAAGTCAAGGACCCTCAACCCAGTACCTCCTCTGTTCATTACGGTTAGTTGGTTGATTGGGACAATATAAAGGAGCCAGGCCACAGCTAGCTCAGGAATCTTAATGGGTGATCGCAAAGTAACAAAGTAAAAGATTTTTTCGCATAGGTTAAAACTGGCATGCAAGGGCTAGTTTTGTATCCTACGTACTGGGTACCGGTACTTTGAATCCTTAGTAGCTGGCATGCAAGGGCTAGTTTTGTATTCCACAGGACAAACTGGATTTTTGGTCACGTATGGGATATAATGTTCTAAATGTATACTATAGCTTTGTATTAGAGTATTAGTCACCACAATATAATATTATGTCTTTACCGCTGCATATTAAATTATTTTTCCTAAGACTTTGTGGGTTAAATAAGGGTGATGGCGGCCATCTTGGATCAGCTGAGAACTAATATTGTTATTTTTTTTACCGTAGTTTTAGTATTTTGTCATATTCTATATCAATACTAACCCTGCGGGGGTCTGGGGGCGGTAGCCCCCAGGTTAGGTTAGGTTGTTAGGTTAGGGTAATGACAAAATATGGTTTTAGGGGGCATGTTTTAATATTGCAAAATAATGGGTAAATATGAATTTCCAGAAGGAAAAACACCTTAAAACACACTAATCAATTAAGAAACTGATGAGAAAAAGGATTATAATACAAAAAACACATACGTGACCTAAAATCCAATTTGACCATTCCACATACTAGGTACTATGCACCCACAGTAGCTGGCATGCAAGGGCTAGTTTTGTATCCAACGTACTGGGTATACTATGCACCCAAAGTAGCTGGCATGCAAGCGCTAGTTGTGTATCCCACGTACTAGGTCTAGGTTATGTTAGGTTGGGTTGTTAGGTAAGGCTAATGTTAACCCCATTCTTACTAGGTTAGGTTAGGTTAGGTAAGGTTGTTAGGTTAGGCTAATGTTAACCCCATTCTTACTAGGTTAGGTTAGGTAAGGTTGTTAGGTTAGGCTAATGTTAACCCCATTCTTACTTCGTTAGGTTAGGCTAATGTTAACCCTATGAAAACTCAAACAAAGATTTTATTAGGGTTACTGTGTAATTTTAACATGAAAATTAGTAAAATCCGAGCCAAGTTTCGTCAAAACTTGGCTCGTGTTTTCAAAATGTCGGGTTATATGGGTATGGAAATTTACAAAACCCGAGCCAACATTTTAACACCTTATTGGCGGGCTAGGCAGTAATTAATATGTAGCCACCAGCGGGGTGTTTTAGCCAAAATAGGGCTGTTTACGTGATCATTTTCATGCTTAAATAAGACCCAGAACGTAAAAAAAGTATCTATCCCTGAAAGGGCATACACAGAGCTTCCCAATGACACCACAACGATCCTTTTATGACCGCTAGTTTTCTTGCAACAACCGCGCAACACGAGTGCAAAAAGCATGTAATTCGGTACTTTCCCCATACAATTCAGTATGTAGTGAGTGAGAGAGGGAGGGAGGAGGTGGGATTCGTGTCAGTAGGTTCGCCGCGGTGGTCTGGAGCAGTCATACGCTCGCTACTCTCCTGCCACCACTTGTCTCTCTCTCTCAGCAACATTACGTGCTGAAATTGCCACACGACCTATGTCGCGCGCCGCCAGATAGTCCAAATTTATTATACTCGACTTATGTTGTGGGCCGCTAGTTAGGGGTTAATAAGGTTACTGTGTTATTTTCATTTTTAAATTAGTTAAATCCGAGCCAAGTTTCGTCAAAACTTGGCCCGGGTTTTCAAAAAGTCGGGTTTTATGGGTCTGGAAATTGACAAAACCCGAGCCAAATTTTGGTTACAAATGTGTATTATCGTGTTCTATACACTTTTTACCCCTCAATTTCCCTGATCTTCATAGCCCTCCCCACTATCAGGGGGCGTGTCTTTAGATTGATGGATAATGGGTAAATGCTTAATTCCCATTCAATTTCATCACTAGATTCGACTAAAACACCAAAAACAAAATCAAAATACCAAAAAAATAAAATAAAAATAAAAACACGTTGTTGCGTCTCCTGTATATTAACCGATACAAATTATATAGCAATGAAGCATAAAATTATAGGAACCCAAAACTACCATTAGAAATGAGATCCCAGCTGTGGTGCGGCTCGTAAATATTGACCCATATTTGTTTTCAAATATTGCAAAATTATTGGTGACCAACTTATTTAGTTACACTGAAATGTTTTTTGGATTTCTCACAATGATACCTAATTATTATGTTCCTTCCAACAACCAACCATGCTCCTAAAATCGATTAATGAAATTTACAAACACATGTGGCAGTCCGTGGATTCGAACCCAGGATGCTCACACCGAAAATCAACACCTTATGCATCGCACCACGAAGACAGTTAAATAAGGGTGATTGCTCACCTTGAGGCAGAAAATCAAACGGGGGTTACCCCCAGTTAACACTTTCCGATTGTGATAAAAACCTAGATGTATATTGCATCCCCGAACAACATATCCGAAAATCATGCCCGAATTCCTAAGGGAAAGGGGTCAAAACAAAGAATAAATGGAAAATATCAAGGAAACCAACCAACTTTTATTTCGTGAATTTTGTATTTGGTTTTAGCTAGTTTTCATCATTATACAGTGGTTGTCATTAATTAGAATCTCCGGAAAAAACGTTTTACCCATTATCCAACAATCTTAAGATACGGACCCCGATAGTGGGGAGGGCTATGAAGTACAGGGAATTGAGGGGTAAAAGACGAAAATAAGGGGTAATATTAGCCTAACCTAACAACCTTACCTAACCTAACCTAGTATATTAGGTGGGGGCTGCTGCCCCCACACCCCTGCTGGTTTGGTATTTTATTAATAAAAGGTTGATGGTCGCCCCCCCCCCCCCAAAAAAAAAAAAAAAAAAATATAAAAAAAATATATATATATACTGTATATATATATGTGTGAATGAAGTCTACGGTATTTACTCCGCAATCTTCAGCTTGAGCTGTGGATAACAGGAGGTAAATATTAACTTTTTCAAAGTAATTGAAAACGTTTTTTCCGGAGATTCTAATTAATGACAACCACTGTATAATGATGAAAACTAGCTAAAACCAAAAACAATTAAATCACGAAATAAAACTTGGTTGGTTTCCTTGATAAATACCGAATAAATATTTGATGATCTCTGACAAAACGAGGCAAAACAAGGTCTAGTAGATATGTCATGATCTTCATAGACCTTTTGCTCCAGGTTCCCTATTTGGCTAAGCGGAACGGGAGCACTGGAAAGAGCTATCCCGGCCATCTGGGTAAATTTTTTTTGTAAATTTTTCAGAGCATGGGAAGTGGGTCAAACCAAATGTTTAAAATGTAGTGAAATTTCGCTTTTGTCACCTAGAAAAAATAGGGTCGCAAGCAAATAATGGTGAAAAGTCAGGATTGCAGCGTTCGGACCAAAAATTGCTTGCGGACAGAATATGGGAACCGCGCTCACCTATTTGGTGGGTCACCGAACCCGAAATGTCAGTTTGTGACCTAAAGCTAAACTCAAGTCCCGCTGCCGGTCTAAACCCAGCTCACGTTCCCTGTTTATGGGTGCGCGGCGGTCTAATCCCAGCTCACGTTCCCTGTTTATGGGTGAACAATCCAACAGTTTCTCGTATTTAACTTATAATGAATTTGCGACGGTAGTTCCATGTACACCAACAAAGTATCGTTCATGAAAGTGATAAAACACTGATCATCGATGGAGCCCTTATCAGGTTGGTCATAAACTAATACCTAAAATACATATTGTCCAAATAGTCACATTAGCACACTAAATTGTTCGTGGTCTTAATAGTTCCTTATGTCAATTTAAAGATGATGTAATTAAATTGCTAAAAAATTATTTGTTTTGGTTTTATTAATTTAAGAGGTTTTAAAAGGTGTTTTGATGTGTGATAATGCGAGGAAATGTCTATTTACCCATTATTTTTCAATCTTAAAACACGGCCCCCACTAGTGGGCAGGGCTATGAAGCCGAGGGAAATAGTGGGGTAAAAGACGTAATAAAGCGATAATAAGGTACATTGGATGAAAGTTGGCTCAGGTTTTTGTATTTTTCAAACCCATAAAACCCCAAAATGGAAAAACCCGAGCCAAGTTTGGAAAAATGTTATTTTAATACCACAAATTTTCCGAGTGTTTTTTACAAACAAAATTTGTCATTTGCATCAATATATAGTGTTTGTAATTAATTAGAAATCTCGGGAAAACCTATTTTCCCCATTAGGCCTATCGATCGATGTTGAGACACGCTCGCTCCCCATAGTGATTTGAAAAGGCATTAGCCTAACTTAACAACCTTACCTAACCTAACCTAGTATTATGGGTGGGGGCTGCCGCCCCCACACCCCCGCTGGTTGAGTACTAATCCCTTAATAAAAAAAAATAAAAATTGGTTGTCGATTATACGAAGTTGAAAAAAAAGTCGAAGAAGTCATGGTGTTTACTCTGCAATCTTCAGCTTGATTGTACATTGAAAGTACCGTATTGACAACCTTGTTACGAAAATTAAATTTTAGTACCATACTTTTATATTAGGCTTTTACGAGGGTTTAACACATTTTCATATGATCTTTAGAGGTATCGATGACTGAAAGTACCGTATTGACAACCTTGTTATAAATTTTTTTGTTTAGTACCATACTTTTTTATTAGGTTTTGCCGAGGGTTAAAACAAATTTTATTATGATCTTTAGAGCATATAGATTCAATATTTATCTTCAAATATATCAACAAAATTCGTGGTATTAAAATAACATTGAACCCAAAGTTTTGGCCAAACTTGGCTCGGATTTGGGTAAATGTCAAATAAATAAAACACAGTAAGTGTATTCAAAAGATGAAAGTTGGCTCGGGTTTTTGTATTTTTCAAACCCATAAAACCCCAAAATGGAAAAACCCGAGCCAAGTTTTGGCCAAACTTGGCTCGGATTTGGGTAAATGTCAAATTAATAAAACACAGTAAGTGTATTCAAAAGATGAAAGTTGGCTCGGGTTTGTGTATTTTTCAAACCCATAAAACCCCAAAATGGAAAAACCCGAGCCAAGTTTTGTCAAAACTTGGCTGGATTTGACATTAGCCTAACCTAACAACCTTACCTAACCTATCCGGAAAAACTAAATAAGATGGTCACCAATTTTCCCATGGATTTTTTTATTTTTCCCTGTTAGTTTTCATCAATATATAGTGTTTGGAAATAATTACAACCCTCGGCGAAACCGTTTTCCCCATTATACAACGATCTTAAGACACGCCGCCCGATAGTGGGGAGGGCTATGAAGTACAGGGAAAATGAGGGGATAAATGCGTAAAACGGCGATTAAAACGTATTTTAGCAAAACTTGGCTCGGGTTTTAAGGTATTTCTAAGGCCTAAAACCCAATATTTCGAAAATCCGAGCCAAGTTTTGGCCAAAGCTGGCTCGGATTTTGAGAGTTTGTAGACAACAAAATGACAGTAACCTCATTTAGAAATTTGGCTCAGGTTTCCCGAAATTGCAAAGCCATAAAACCCGAATTTTGGAAAACCCGAGCCAAGTTTTGGCAAAACTTGGCTCGGATTTTGCGAATTTTAAGAGTAAACAAATTACAGTAACCTAATTTAGAATTTTGGCTCATGTTTCCCTAAATTGCAAACCCCAAAAAGCATAATTTTGGAAAACCCGAGCCAATTTTTGGCAAAACTTGGATCGTATTTTGAGAATCGAAAAAGACTAACTAAATGTCGGAAATCGGCTCATGATTTCCCTAATTGCAAAGCCATATAACCAGATTTATCGAAAACGTAGCACTTACTTAAATCATAAATATCCAGTAACATAGACCTAGTACATTGAATTTGGATACAAGCCTAATCCACACCTAACGCCTACAATGTGTCCGTAGTACCTAGTAGGCCTACGTGGGATACAACATGGCGGTTGGGCCGGCACCCATTTAGTAGCCTACTGGTATTCGGCCGTATCTGTGAATGCGAGTCACTTCGAGCGAATTCCTGATCGAGCGGATGCACAATCTAACCTAATTAACCTAACCTAAGGTATTATTCTATAATTGCACCTATACGAGCTAAACAAATTATTATTGTATTTAACAGGAAGGTACGATGAGGTAAGTGATGTGGTATAGGTGGCAATATGCGGAAATGGATTAGAAGGGCATACTGCCCCCCCTCTTACCCCCTTACGAAAATCTACGGTTATTCACTCCACCCCAACTGGATTTCTACAGTTTTACCCAACCAGCGGGGGTGTGGGGGCGGTAGCCCCCACCCATAATACTAGGTTAGGTTAGGTAAGGTAGTTAGGTTAGGCTAATGTCTCTCTGAAGCATTGTAAATCAGTGTCACATCTAGATTGATAGACTTGTCAGAGGGGGGCGGAATGCCCTTATAATCCATTTCCGCATATTGCCGCCTATACCACATCACTTACCTCGTTGTACCTTCCTGTTAAATACAATAATAATTTGTTTAGCTCGTATAGGTGCAATTATAGAAATTTACCTAACCTAACTTAACTTAACTTAACCTAACCTAAATGCGCCTCCGCTCGAATATGAATTCGCTCGAAGTATCCAAATACCGTAAATACTACCGCAACTACGAATCTTGTTTCTGAAACCTAGTATATTAACCTAACCAAACAACCCAACCTATCGACAGAGATGGGCAGGTGGAGTGGACTAAAAAGCTGGTGGACAGACCTCGGGAGACAGGTGAAAATGGCGTGTGTACGAATCGGTGCCGTCTATAGGAAGATATTGACAATCATGTTACGACAAAATTCCATTTTAGTACCATATATTTTTATTAGGTTTTGCCGAGGCTTAAAACACATTTTCAAATTATGTTTAGAGCATATAAAATCCATATTTGTTTTCAAATATTGCAAAATAATTGGTGACCAACTTATTTAGTTATACTACCTATCCTAGTATTATAGATGGGGGCTGCTGCCCCCACACCCCCGCTGGTTGGGTATTAAAATAATAAAAGATTGACAGGCAGTGTGCTGTGAATCCAAAACTAAGGGTCCGATTTGACATTAACCTAACCTATCAACCTTACCTAACCTATCCTAGTATTATAGATGGGGGCTGCTGCCCCCACACCCCCGCTGGTTGGGTATTAAAATAATAAAAGATTGACAGGCGGTGTGCTGTGAATCCAAAACTAAGGGTCGGATTTGACATTAGCCTAACCGGTTCAATGTTATTTTAATACCACAAATTTTTGTGATATATTTGAATATAAATATTGAATCTATATGCTCTAAAGATCATAAGAAAATTTGTTTTAACCCTCGGCAAAACCTAATAAAAAAGTATGGTACTAACAAAAAAAATCGTAACAAGGTTGTCAATACGGTACTTCCAGTTATCAATAGCTCTAAAGATCATATGAAAATGTGTTAAACCCTCGGAAAAACCTAATATAAAAGTATGGTACTAAAATTTAATTTTCGTAATTTTAATAATCGGTACTTTCCCGTTATCATTGTACAATCAAAGCTGAAGATTGCACAAATAAACACCGTAGACTTCATCGACTTTTACCTTCGTATAATAGACATCCAATTTTTTTTTTTTACTAACTAAGGGATTAGTACTCAACCGGCGGGTGTGTGGGGGCGGCAGCCCCCATCCATAATACTAGGTTAGGTTAGGTAAGGTTGTTAGGTTAGGCTAATGTCTTTTCA
>JAGKTK010006688.1:1303-14423 GCA_018397895.1 Paralithodes camtschaticus | reverse complement strand
AAAAAAAAAAAAAAATTAACGTAACTTAAAGGATGCAGTCTTAAGGACATTGCTAGGCTACGAGCCTGTCTTGCTCAACCCCAGTTCCTTACCTAGAGTATCCCAGCTAGACATTATCAATCGAGTAGACACTTGTTAGTATTTAATATAAGCTCTTTGATATGTACGCATTATTATTCACAGCATTTATTAGTCTAGGTTGTTGTTGAGCTGCACAACCATAGCAGACTGTTTCATTGATGAGGAAGTACTTCTTTTAGTGTCGAGCATTGCTACCGTTGCGTATTTATAGTATTCTCGTGTCAGTTAACATTATATGTCCTATCTTTTAGTGTATTTGATTTACACGTGTGGTGTCCTGCCTCCTGCCTTTATATAGTTTAAGATACGAGCATCTTATGAGCATCAGACTTTCTTCAGAAGTTTCCAGGTCTATGCTGTAGGACTATACTTCACTTTCTTTCAGATAGGAGTGAAGAGTTTATTGTTGTTTAGAGTAACTGTATGAAGCATCTTTTTATTGTATTAAATCTTGCAGTGATTTAATTGATCTTTCCATAGATTCCTTTTTATGCATTTTAACGTAACTTGCATCTTGTTTGTTATCAGGCTATACCAGTGTGGGTTAGCCTGAAGTAGAGTACATTTATGCCCAGTTAAGGATACCCCGTTATCGCAGATTAACTCTGGAGGGTATAGGTGTTTTTGTTCGCCGGCATATAAGTTCGAGGGTTTGGATCTAGCGTACCGTTGTTGCATAGTGCCCTATTACTAGTCCAATCATTAAGTGCCCTTGTTTTATTCGTAGTCCCGGTCGTAACATCATAGCTTCCCACACTTCTGACCTGATCCCCACCTCCTCCTCCACTACTTCTCCTCTTCTCCCTCCCATACCATATCCAACTATGTTTGCTGGCTCTTCATTCCTTACATTTAGCAACTCGTTGAAGTACTCCCTCCATCTTTCGACTCTCTCTTGCTTCTCGGCTAGCATTCTCCCATTCTTATCTGTCACACCCTTATTGTTTCCCTTGCTACCTTCCCTAACTTTCTTGACTTCTTTCCAGAACAGTTTCTTACACTCCCTCCAATTTACACTCAGATTCCTTCCAAATTCCTCATCTATTCTTCTCTTACTTTCCTTCACTACTCTCTTCACCACTCTCTTTCTCTCCAGTAGGGCTAGGGGTAGAAATACACACTTAAATCAGTATATATAAAGTATAATGAGATTATTTGATTTTACACGATACTGTTATACAGTATTATACTGTTATACATAGTATGGTAGTAGAAGAATTGTAGATCAGTTCAATATTATAACTCATGTAGTTAGTCTGTGATTTAATAAATGGGTGGTATATAGTTATTGAGTAATTATTCTTAAGTGTGAATTAAAATGATAGTGAAAGTTATCTCAATAGAGTAAGCTTGAATATGCGTGAAGCTTTAAGTAGTAGTATGTGTAAAGTCAGCAAAAATAGGTTAGCCTAAACTGAACAAGATGCGGAAATATACTTTAGCCGACCAGGCCAAGTGAGATATCTCGATTGGTCTAACTGGTAGAGTGACTGCCTTGTAGCACAAGGGTCCCGGGTTCAACTCCCTCCCAGGGCAAATTTTCGGGAGGCTATTTTCGCATCAAACAAAGTTTAGGTGTGTTGGTAAAATTGTCAAGATGGTTGAAAGTAAGATCGGAGCTCCATAACTCCTCTATCGGGTATGGTGTATAAACCTATTCCTACATATGTGGAGTAGATACCCTACGTTTTGCCATTACGCAGGAAGTATTTAATGCAATTTGCTATATTTCAACCAATATTGTTACATAGCCATAACGGACGCCCCCCTTAATCTTAGAGTATGCTGCGTCAACAAGCTCCTGACGGGGCTGCGTCTGCTCTTGATCGCTGGCAACACGCTCGTTTTGGCCAGCATCCATCGCACCATTCACTTTGATTTTATAATTCACCAGGGGGTTACATAAGAACATAAGAAGTATGGAAATCGGCAGAAGGCCGGTGTGGGCTCGGCGTTAATGATACATTTTTGAAGAATTTTACATCCCCTTTTCCATTTGAACTGGACTTGGGTATATCCCTGTGGAAGAGGCACCATTACTTCTACGTCAAACAAATGCTTCCTTTCAGTGTCCAACGCTATTCACTTTTCTCGCTTAGGGATTTTTGGACATATGTATTAAATATTTTGCCGCTATTATACCACCTTTTGTTTCTGTATTGTGTTTTAATCTTCAGCGTATCAGGCAATTTAACATCATTATTAGATGGCAGCGCGAAGAATGTAGTGCCAGAGACGATTAGATATCGTTCGTTATTTACGTTATGAACCATATTTTTACCTTTTTTTATGGTAATTACTTAAATATGAATTAGTATTTTACCTGTTCTTCTAAAAATGCGCTGCGGGGCGTCTTGTATTTCCGAAATTTAAAACACAAACAGCAGAGAACGCAAAACACTGCTAGCAATCAACTTTCAGAACTAGACTATCTCTCTATCACGAGCGATCAAATCCTGTCAACTAAAACTCACAGACGAATCCTGGAAGAGGCTATCAAGCCTGTAAATCCATCTCTCTGGCGGGGTCTCACGTGGTCTACGTGGCCCAGTTGAACGTGTTCTATTCTCTCTTTAAAATAGTATTTTTTATTTCCATTTTTCCATGCCTCGTCAAGTTTCCTTTCAAATTCTTTAACCCAGCGTTCACCACAGACTCGTGGAGGTCGTTCCAGTTGTTTACTATCCGATTACAAAATGAATATTTCCTAACATTTAACCTAGGCCGTTCCTTATAAATCTTTTTACTATGTCCCCTTGTCCTAGCATCCTGTCTCATATTAAAAAGGCCCTCACAAACAACCTCATCATATATTCCACTCACTATATCTTAAAAGCCTCAATCATATCACCCCTCAACCTCCTGTAAGCCAGTGTAGGAATATTCAACTTCTCCAACCTTTCCGGGTAAGTCATATCCTTCAAACCTGGGACCAATTTAGTAGCTCTTCTCTGAACCCCTTCAATCGCCTCGACATCCTTTATCTTAAATGGACACCAGACCTGATTTGTGTATTCCAAGTGTGGTCTAATTAATGTTATGCACAAAACCCTAAATATATCTTTATCCAAGGACACAAATGTCCTCCTAATTAAACCCACTAATCTGTTCGCCTTATTTATTTTCTCTGCTAGATGGTCAGAAAAGTTTAGTTCTGCATCAAGTAGTACTCCTAGGCCTTTCTCTTTATCAATCTCTATTAGTTCTTCATTCATGATATATTTCACTCTTTCAACATTATTTTTACCTATCCTTATTACACAAACACTTTTTAGGGTGAAAACTTAATAACCACTTTTCCGACCACTGTCTCATCCTCCTAATGTCCGCTTGTAGTCTATCACAATCCTCTCTGTTTATAATCCTCCTAAACAATTTGGTATCGTCCGCATATAAAAATATTTCACTGTTTGCTATACATTCAGGCAGGTCATTAATATATATAACAAACAACAACAGTCCAAGCACTGATCCCTGTGGCACCCTGCTTATCACTTCTTTCCACTCAGACTCCTCACCACCAACTTTTACCCGTTGTTTTCTGCTACTTAGAACAGCTGAGATCCATCCTAATGGATCACATCCCCTGTGATATTGTAACTCTTTATTTTTTCTAGCAATCGTTGATGTGGAACTTTATCAAAAGCTTTCATAAAGTTACAATATGCAACATCTACCATACCTCCTTCATCCAATATTTGGGTTCACCTGTCAAGTACTGTAATCAACTGTAGTACTGTCGATTGTCCTGTCATTAAACCATAGGCCTACTGCCTGTTGCCGAGTAGTTTGCGTTCATTCATATGGGCCAGGATTCTTTCTCTAATTAATGTTTCCATAATTTTGCACACAACGCATGTCAAACTTACAGGTCGGTAATTCCCCGGGTCACTCCTATCACCTTTCTTGTGTATACCTATGATGTTAGCTCTTTTCCAGTCTGTGGGTACTTTCCGACTTTTCAGTGACAAATTAAATATATGATCCTCACTGGGTAAGAGTTAGCTTCCTTGGATGCTATGATCATTCTCGGATGGAAACCTTCAGGGCCTGGAAGTTTATCCTGCTTCATGTTATCAATAACTTTCCTTATTCACAGATCAGTAAAGGCAAAGGACATTAGCTCAGGGACATTACTCATATTATAGGTTTGAGTCCCGGAGGGAAGAATGAAAACCTAATATTCAGTAGTGGCCCCGAAATCATTGACGATATGCCTATTAATATAATAGCTTCCTTTCAAGCGCCCGCGGGTAGCCAGTTTGAAACTCCCGCCACGGGGAAATGGAGTACTACATCATAAGTGTAACGCTACTTCTCTTATGGAATCGTCTTATGATTGGGGTACACACTACGAAAAAACTTTGTAAAAAATAAAAGAGAAAAAATAAACTCAAAACTTGTTTTGCTATAGCTTTCCATCTCGTGGATTTCTTGCGCGTGGATTCTAGCCCAGACCGTGGCAAGCGAGATGCCATTTTTCCTTCACTGACATAATAAGACTAAACTCAATATTTAATAGTGGCCCCTCCATCATTGACGATGTTGCCTATTAGTATAATAGTCTCCATTCAACATCCACGTCAGTCGTTTGAATCAACCGCCGCGAGGAAGAATAGGAGTCATCTTCATAAGTGCAACGCTACTTCTCTTACGGTGTCGTCCCAGATCGGGTACCCACTACGAAAAAACTTCGTAATAAATAAGAGAACAAAAAAGGAAAAAGAATTTTCCATCTTAACACTGTTATTCACAAGCTTCCCACATTCGGTGGATTTTCTTGCGTTGTGGCTTCTTACCGCCTCTCACCAAGCGCAACAATTCTTCCTTCTCTTCCTCGCGGGCCTACTGTCAACACTTGTGCCCCCGCGCTCCGGCTTCATTCGACGCTCGCTCTCCTCTAGTGAGTCTTTTCTCATTTGTATATATCTGGGAGATAGTGAGCTAGACTAGCTAGCACGGGTTGTGTTATTGTTGGCCCGCAGGAAGTGTTAAATTAGGGTACGTTTAGGTACTTCTCCTTGTGTTCAATTTTTCCACCACGTGGTGTTTTTTTATTGTTGCTAGGCGCCTTAGTTTTTGCTTTTTACTTAGTTAGGAGGCTTTCCTTTAAGTTTCTTGCTGTTCCTAGGAACAGCTTGAGGGTCTAAGGACCCTGTCTCTGTTACAGACGCGCCAGGGTTAGGATTGTCCCACGTGGTTGTGGCGTCCTCCAGTATTTGAGTATAAAAGCCCCTCGTGGGGGCTTTTCTCTTCGCCCTTTTGGCAAGGTTCTGAGTTCTTCGTGTGGTCTGTATATTTTTCCCGGATAAGCCCATAGGTTATCTAGTTTTGGGGGGATTTTATTATTACTGTGATTGTTTTTTATTATGTCCCCTGTGAGTTGTGGTCTCCCTGTGGTTAGTGTGCCACTTTCCGGGAGTCCGGCAATGTGTTCCAAGCGTGGGAGTGCGTGAGTTTGGGGTTTCGTTTCCTCGCGGCTGTGCCTTGTTCCGAGCCCCCCCCTCACTTTGCTGAGCTCGCTGGCCTACGGTTTGTAGCCGTTGGGTCGGTCCGCTGTGCCGGCGTGTTCACGAGCTCGTGTCTCCCTCGCCGGGTCTTTGCGTTGGTGGGTGTGGCCGCGCCACTGCCCCCTGGTCCCTGGTCCCTCGGGAATCCGGCGGACGGCGATATAGATCTGATTGGTAAGGTGCTTCTCAACCCCACGGACTTTGCCTCCGCCTCCCGGCGGTTGCGAGAGCTACAAGTCCTCCGGCGGGTGGTGTTTTCGTATACGGAACACACTGATACCCACCGTTCGGGGTCCCCCGGTCTTTCGGCCTGGTCAGTTCTTGACGGGGGATATTGCGGTCGTTTACCCCGCCGTGCCGGCGACCCAGTGGATAATAGACCCCGGCGGACACTGCACTTGTGTCCATCAGCTAGCACGCTTACCTCAATGACGTTTACCCCGCCTTGCCGGCGGCCCAGTTGGTAAACTAATCAGCGGCTGCTTGTGTGTTTTGTGGAGCACAGAGCGGTCCGCCATTAAAAGGGCTCCCTGTGCTACGACATACGCCATATCGGGGGCCCTCTGTTTTGGGGGGTATCCCCTTCTCATGTTACCCAGGGGTATGGGAGGAGGATAATCACACCCTCTTAGGGGTAATAAGAAAGGGGAAGCCGTGGCCTCCTATTCTTCTTACGCCGGGAGGATAGGATGGGTGAGACTCTCCCTGTATATCCTTATGAGCATATTCCTGGAAATGTTTCTTTCCAGGTGGACACTCAGGACAGCCGGATACCGCGCCGTTCCCGCCGGGGAGAGGAGTCTCTGCATCATGCCTTTGTTTACAGTCTGCTCAACCCCCTCTTGTCTTTTGCTACCAAAACCTGCCCATAGCAGATGTATCAGATGTGTTCAGTGTTTAAACAGAAACTCTTTCTTGTGGGCATCTCGTACGTGTCCGGTTTGTTCCGATTTATTCGAAGAATGGCTCGCGGCCCAAGATATGTCTTGTTTACTCACGCTCATTGATGTTAAGTCTAAGTTTAAAACCTATGCTTCTCAGGTAGCTAATAAAGAACTGTCATGTGATAACCCAGAATTATTAAGGGTAGTTCAATTGTACTCATTTGATGATCATATAGCTCACCAATTACATAACTCCCCTATGCCCTTGTTGACCATGGGGTCCCCTACGTCCTCCATGACATCCGCACAGAGCTTCTCTCCCCCAGCAAAGAGGAGCCGCTTGATGTCACCGGAATGCCTCGACCTTACCCAACCGGCTCCCCCGGCGGGCAACCGGAGGCGCATGGACAGCACGGAATATTTGCCTGACAAGATCCGCCGGCTCTCGAGCCCACCACGACGTGTATTACTTTCTAATGAAACTCCTACTTCTGCGCAAGTAGATCTCACAGGATCACTGCTGGAAGGTCCGGCGACCTCCTCGGGGACGCAGGGAGTTAGTCCCGGTTTCCCCGAGCCGGACGCCGGCCCCCCTCACATTGCCACTAGACTTAGACAAACTGTACACATTAGGCTCCAAGGTTCCAAGTTAGTGTTGTCAAACAAACAGGCTCAACAAGCCGACATGGCTCATACCTCTACTCAGTCTCCAGGTGTAATTACGTCAGATGCGGTTACGACCATACGGTCTCACGCGACACTCCTGGCTCTTTCTAAGTACCAGCCCGGCTTGACAGCCGCCCTCACGGATATAGGTTCGCAAAATGCGACCAACCCAATAACACCTCAGCCGCGTGACCAGAAGTCACCGGCTTGCAGTTCGCCCCACCCGGCTACGGCTACTAGCAGTCTGACGCTGATGAACACTCATAAGACACACGCGGCCACTATCAAACAGGCTGACACTCTGATACAAACAGACCAACATGATAGGCCAATGACACAAACCACTACCACAAGGTTAACGGCTGTACAACTAAATGAATTATTACAGGTGATAAGCCAGTGTTCCATTAAATAGGGTCAAATTCCTACTCCAGCACTGGGACTACCTCACAGTGTAGCTAGGCCCCCCTCTCATATCAATGTGGGCATTCCCTTTCCGGCAGTCCCCTCCGCCGGGCCAGCAACGGCCCGTATAAATGACTACCCGCCGCCCACGGGCCTGGCGCTAAACAGTCCACTTCATTCCCAACCTGAGGGGCAAGAGTTTCAGCCGCGGGCCGTAAATGTTACCCCAGGTTCGTTGCCAGACCCATTAGTCCGTCCCTCAACCTCGAAGCAACTCTTAGGATTAGGAGACCTCGAGTTCATGGGTGTGTCCAAGCCCCCCAATAGAACTCCCCCTTCCGCCGGCCGACCCAGGCAGGGACTACCGGTGGAGCCTTGGGCAATTGTCCCTCCCGGCCTTAGATCCCCCTTGACTAGGTTGGACACTGAGTCAGTTCATAGTCAAGAATACCTAAGTCTGAATAGTTCTGTAAGTTCGGATGATACCCAACCTTACTTGTCCCTCTCGATAGATAGGACCCATACGGCGAGTAGCATGCCGAGTCCCTCTTCTACCCCCAGTTCTCACCCCGGTGCTCCACTAGCCCCGCCGGGTGTCCCATCAAAATCTCAGGTAGTTAAAGCGCCAGGCAGGCTCTGGCTTCCGGTTACGGCAGTGACACAAGGTGAGGGGCATAAATCAATACAAGGGGAGGTCCCGGTGCCGGTGGAGTGGGCTATTGAAGTTAACTGTAAATATGTCTTTAGGGCCAAAGATGCTACCGGTACAGTCTTACAGGTTTCTATATATGCCAAACCTGACCTGGAAAATTTTCAATATTTTGTGTACAACCCTTGCCAGCTGGTTCCTCTTTCGGCGGATTCCCCGGTCCAGGATCCTTCTCACCCAGACACTCCCATTTGCCCTGATTGTCATAAAAAATGTAGCCATACTGGTTGTCGTAATCTGCCCACACAGCAGGAACCTTCTGGTAAATTTCACAGGTGTGGTCCACATAAAGACCAAAGGGAGTTGAATCTGAGTGAGGTGGGCGATGGGCCGTGGGTAGCGTGGGATCAGGAACTGCAACAATTTGCTGTAGATATTACATCCAATTCCTTGTCCCCAATTCCCCCTCCCCCCCTTATCGAGTTTGACTGGCTAGCACAACGACCGGGCGGAGTTCCATTCCCTATTTTTAATTTTCTTATAGCCCCTCAATTGACGGCGGAAGATTTTCCCTTGCCACTCATTACTCCTGATCCTATTGAACTTCAACGCAAATTTCTGGTC
Source organism: Paralithodes camtschaticus (assembly GCA_018397895.1). NCBI lineage: Eukaryota > Metazoa > Arthropoda > Malacostraca > Decapoda > Lithodidae > Paralithodes > Paralithodes camtschaticus. The sequence continues at coordinate 5,604 of JAGKTK010006688.1, read as the reverse complement.
AGAGATAAGGCCCACAGGACATTTATTAGCTTCCTGTTAACTAGAGACATGGCCCAGGCTATTGCCAAACCAAGGCCGAATCCCTCTCCCCGAACCCAGGAATTAGTTAAAGTTTTTCAACAATACCTCCTCCCTGCCCCAGCTAGAACACTCACGGAAATTCGTACAGCCTTGTTTGAGGCAGTCCGGTCACGTCAGCTACTCAGACTCGGTATGGCTCAAGGGTTACCTATGAATGCTTACTATAGGATCTTGTTCTCCTCTGTCTTAACTGCAAGAGTCATAGATAAACAGACGGAACTTGATGTTCGGGTAATGTTACGCTTGAAGAAAAAGACAAACCAATAGCTCTCCCTCTGTCGGCTCCAGGCGGCAGGCGGACGGGTTCACCTCCGGCTCTGGGGGTTAAATTCACATATACTTTTAGGACTACTGTCCAGGATTCTCCAGTCCTCCCTCCCTCGGCCATGCTAGAGCAATAGGGTTTTGAGGTTCGACCAAGTGTTAGTTCCCGCGGGGGGCAGCGCCCCCTGATGACTTCGGTTCGACTGTCTGGAACCGGTCCACACAAAAGCACTCCGGAACAAAAGTCATACGGCTTTACCTCACATTGCGTTGCATAACAGACCGATAACCACCCTCTGCATAAGGGATAAGGCGACTAACTCATTACGCTGGGACGAAGGACTGCGGCCGCCATCCAGGGCCGGTTCTGCTACAACCGTTAACCCCCCGGCGGATCCGCATCTGGAGTGTATCTCACATTTCGTCGAACAAATGATAGCCGGAAGCACCCGCCCGCCGGCTTGCCTCCTTTTAACGATGTAATAACTATTAAACGATGTAATAACTAGTCATTAACAGGGAGAGAAGGTCACCAAAGGATTCTCACCCACAATAATGCATGTAGGTCCCCTAACAGGCCCCTCTTGATACGATAGATATGGTGTAACACATCAGTTTTCCTCCCTATACTAAGCCATTCCAGTCCTCGGCTCGTCTGGTTGCCGGCTGTCCCTTTAGAGATCGCCCCCCGCCGATGGGGATAGGAAATCACCCCGACGGGGCTTTTTCTTCCTATCTCCAATGGACTGGGGCCTGTCTCCATATACTTAACCTAGGGGTATGCACCCGGAAAAGGTTTCCCAGGGTTAGGGTCGGCTGCAGCGAGTCGATTTTTTTTACAAAACAACCACGGCCGGCCGGGGTCATTATTTCCAACCTCTTTTGAAGTTTTGTTGTCAGCAAAGGGAGCCCTTCAGGACACTCTCGTTCCTGTCTTTCTCTTGTTTTTATGCCATATAGAATCATAACCACAATCCCTTGCTCCTTGCCGATTGGCAAGCTTCACTTGATCTTACAGACACGTCCGTGTTTCTGCAATCCTTGCGGCTGATGCCTTTGGTCAGGGCTCCACGATCACATTTCGGCCCGGTTAGTCCCGAGGCCAATTCAGTTCTCTGTAACTCATCCATTCACAGGAAATTCCTTTTCCCATTCAATCCCACATGACCTTAACAACGGTCCCGCCGTAGGATACCCTACGATTAGCCAGATCATTACTCTCTTAAGTGACTAGCTGTCCCTGAGCCTCCTCTGGCCCCGGGTACCTAACCTTTTGATACCTTTTGATGTGTTCGCCACTCTTCTAGCAGCACCAAGGAGCACGACGCCCCTCGTTATGGGTGGTGATTTGGTGCAGTAGACTGTTTGAAGCGACAGCTCGCTCCCTTTCGAGGATGGGCTCGTCTGGCACTTTCTGCAGTTCGACATCGAGGGCTCTCTTGAAGTTGTCTAACGAGACGTCCCTTATGTCTCTTACTCGCCGTGGGAGTTTGTTGAAGAGACGTGGGCCTCTGTGTGATAATCAGCCCTCTCGCAGAGAGCCCATAGCACCCCTGTTATTCATCCGGGGGATTTCGCATTCCCAGCCTCTCCTATCACTGAATTTCATGACTATCGGAGTATGTAGGTTTGGTACTAAACCCTCTGCGATTTTCCACGTGTATATTATTAGGTAACGTTCTCTTTTACGTTCCAGTGAGTACAGATTCAGTGCTCTTAAACGATCCCAATTGTGTAGCTGTTTTATCGAACTTATATGCGAAGTGAAATTTCTTTGTACACTCTCCAAGTCATTTATTTCACCTGTTTTGTATAGGGATGTTAATATGCTACAGTATTCAAGCCGCGGTAGCACTAGAGATTTGAAGAGCGTTATCATAGGTAATTCACCACGTGTTTTAAATGTACGCAGAATCCAACCCGTTAGACATTTCGCAGCCGCAACTTTGACCTGATTATGTACTTTGAAATCCATATTTTCAGACATTAATACCCCAAGGTCTTTCACACTGTCTTTCCGTTCTATTATGTGGTTAGATTCTGTTAAGTAATTTGTAATTTCTTTAACACCATTATTATCTCCGTACCATATTAGTTGGAATTTTTCTTCATTGAATTGCATGTTGTTTTCCCTGGTCCACTGGAACACTACATTCATGTCTTCCTGCAGTCGGCCCGTGTCCTCTTGTGTGTTTACTATCTTGCTTAAGTTTGTGTCATCAGCAAAAGACGACACCGTACTGTGTCTGGTGTTGGTATCTATGTCGCAAATTAGTATGAGGAACAGAAGGGGCGCTAGCACTGTTCCTTGGGGCACTGAGCTTTTGACATCCGAAGGCTCAGATGTGACTTGGTTTACTGCTACTGCTTGTTTTCGGTTTATGAGGAAATTGTATATCCACCGTCCGATTTTCCCCGTTATACCTTTTGCTTTTAGTTTGTGGGCTATTATACCATGGTCACATTTATCAAATGCCATCCACGATTTTCTTTTCTTCTAGCGCTTTAAGAATTTTGTCATAGTGTTCCAAAAGTTGTGAGAGACATGATCTTCCCGCTCTGAACCCATGTTGACCGGTGTTGTGTAGTTCATTTGCCTCCATGAATGTTGAGATTTTGCTTCGCAGGACTCGCTCGAAAACTTTAATGATGTGGGAGGTCAGAGCTACCGGGCGATAGTTTTTTGGTAGTGCTTTACTCCCTCCTTTATGCAGTGGGGCAATTATTGCGTTTTTCAAGCTATCTGGTATTTCACCAGTGTCTAGACTCCTTCTCCACATTATAGCCAGGGGTTTTGAGAGGTTTTGCTTACATTTCTTCATTAGGATCGAATTCCATGAGTCCGGGCCTGGTGCCGAGTGGGATGGCATGTTGGAAATGGCCTCTTCTATGTCTTTTGGACCGAAATCAATATCCAGCATCTGGGGGGTTTCCGTGGGGGAGGTTTCCATGAAAAATATATTTTGGTCCCTGATGACTTTTGTTTCATCAGGCTCACTGAATGCCATTTCATACTGTCTGCGTAAGAGTTCGCTCATTTCCTTTTTGTCCCCTGTGAAAGAGCCGTCCCCTTTGCTTAGTGGGCCGATGTTTGATGCTGTTTTAGCCTTTTGTTTGACGTATGAAAAGAAGTGTTTGGAATTTTCCTTTATACCTGCAATAGCTTTCCTCTCCTCTTCCATATGTTGTAGTTCATATGATATTCTTAGCCTTTGTTCAATTTCCACAATTTCTCTATCTATTTCGGCCTTTTGCCTATCCTGTAGATTTTGATGTGTGCGTCTTTGTGTGAGTAATTTTCTTCTTCTGTACAGCCTCTTCCTTTCCCGATCTTGTTTGCTTCTTCGTCTTGTTTGTCTTGCAAGTATATGGTGGCTACAGATTTGGGTCATGATTTCTGTTATTAGGACTAGACATTCTGCTGGTGTCAGGTTATGCATTAAATCTTCCCAGTCTATTTCCTCCATTTCTTGATTTACCTCTTCCCACCTAATGGTTTTGTTATTGAAGTTAAATTTACTGAAGGGTGTATGGGTGTATGGTGTATGCGTATATGGTATATTATATTTTAGAGTTAAGACCAACCTTTCACCATAATGTCTATGTGCTGGCTGGGCCAAATTATGTTTTAGATATAAGATCAACCTTTCACCATAATGTCTATGTGCCGGTTGGGTCACACCGTGAAGGGCGGGGGTCACGGAAGAAGCCTGTCAAGGCCCCCGGCTCAGGTTCCCCGAGTGTATGCCTCAATACCCTCCTAAATTGAGATTATAAGGGTTCCGGCGGAGTACCTGAGATAGTCGACTAACTCGGTTACGCGCTGATCCTCGCCGAGAAGACTGGGCTCGGTAATAGACGTAGGAAGTGCCATCGAGGCAGCTTGTCATGGCAATAGTTACTTCCCCGTGTTCTGTACAAACTACATTTTCTTTCTTTAAAAAAAAAAAAAAAAA
>JAGKTK010006687.1:0-15352 GCA_018397895.1 Paralithodes camtschaticus | reverse complement strand
CCCTCCATTATACTTAATAATAAAGCTTTTTCATTTGACTTGATTTTTTACCCTAAATACCTAAGGCAAAGTGCAACAGAAATAAGTAACAAAGCTATCAAAATGTACAGAAGTAATGCACTTACTGATTCCATAAGCAGTAACGTAAATTAATATATCCTCATGACACAATAATTACACCTGCTTCATTCATATGGTATCTATACATGACAAGGAGAAACACAGACTTATACTATCTACTCTGGAACGTCACCTTCTGATGCCGGGGAACATAATGATAACGAAACGTAACAGGGAAGGCTACATTACCTCCAGACCTTCCTTCCACCTGCAACCCATAAACGGGGAGAATATCCTACACTTAGAACACAAGGGCTACGCTCACATCTACTGGTAAAAGATCTACCGGTATGTTTAGTACTATAGTCTATTAGTTTCCAGCTGAGGGTAAATTGCCATGTTATTATCTTGATTACTCAGCTATTATGTATATTTTGTAGTGATTTTTGTTATTAATTACGAAAACTTGGCATTAATACGACACATATGCAGTAGATTCATCTTTTTCCATGAATTATCGAGAAATCATCTGATAAGGGATTCAATTTACCATCAGCTGGGGAAAAATAGACTATAGCTGATCACGGTGAAGAAATGGAGGAAAGAGAAGAGTTGGACACTTCATTAACTTAAAATGACATTTTTATATACTGTAATAAACTCCACTCTCTCTCTGTATGGATGACCAGTGAAGAAAATGAACGGTATAATTATTTTAGTTTTAATGTTCCAGCCTTAGAAATATTCCATGGAAGCAAGACAGTCGCAATTGTTTATATGTACATGCAGCAGTTAGTCGCCAACCCAGTAGATTCCTAATGTTTCGCATTTGCATCCCTTGCACCATGTCTAAGTATTATTTAGGATATTTTAATTTAAATGTAAAATCTAAAATCCCACGGAAATATAATAACAAGACTATATTGCCCTGTCACAATTGGGATATACACAAACTGCTTTCCCTTACCCCAAGTAGCTAGATTTTGAAATTTAGCTACCTCCTAACATAACATTTTATAATACTACATACATAAACTTCACTACTTAACCTTAACATGTTTGTCAATTGCTGTATTCATCTCCCTAAATTAAAAGCTTAATGACCCACCAATCTAATCTGTATACTTTTAAGGTAAAGATGAAACAAAGGCAAAATCACTTAATTAATTCATCTGATGCCAATTTATGACAATAAGAATACTGTAATGTAATAAGTACCGGTACCACATATTTTTATAGATCACACAATTATTTATTAGCTCTGTCCCAAACTAAACTGGAAAATGAACAGTGCCAGATGTAATGCTAAAAACCATTCTACCTACCTTAAATCCATGACCTAGCCCACCCCAAACTAACTGGCCTAACCCAACCTAGCCTAAATGAAAACCCAACCTAATACATAACCCACCCCAAACTAACTGGCCTAACCTAACCCAACCCAAACTAACCTCACTGACCTAACCCAACCTAATACCCTATATGATAACCCGACCCAAATTCAATCTAACCTAACAATAACGAATTCATGGTATTAATTAAGCCGGCTTGAATTACGTAGATGCGTTATTTCCGATACACGTCAGCTTCCCAAACGACTGGGTTCGTTAGCAAGTAGGCTACCATATTGTCCCCGAGGCAGACCAAAACTAAGCAACCATGTGGAACCCAAGCAATGTTCGGACTGTCTTGTATGTTCCCCAGATACAGTAAAGAAGAAAACCTGACTAAATAAAGGATAAGCGGAAGAGGTGAAACAAGCGGTAAGAGTTGTGTTAGCGGGCGTACCACTACCGACATAAAGCATAACTCGACCTCTCTAAACATTAACCTAACCTAACCTAGTATTCATGTAGTAATGAGAATACTAGGTTAGGTTAGGCTTTTTAGTTAGGTTAAGTATTTATAGATGATTTATGTTGTATGTCGGTAGTGGTACGCCCGATAACGCAACTCTTACCAACAAAGCTAACTAAATCAAAAGTGTGCAGGAACATAAAGACACTCCCAAGGATCATGCAGGAGAGGATAAAGGGAAGTATTAAGTGAGAGGGACAGTTAGCAAGTTCCATATAGTATAACAAAGTATACTCGGCCTTACTTTGAATGTCACCCCGGAGGGACTGGCTGACAGAGGAGATAAATGGTGAAAAACTAACATGTTTCTTGGTACTTTGGTCAAATTAGGCACTGTGACAGCTCTTGGTCTGTTATGGTGATAGTTCTGGGAGATGACCTTTTCAACGGCCCCCCCCTATTGGTACTGCAAGTAAGTGATCAAGCTCTTCTTCTAGTTTTGTGATATTTTCTTTTTACTTTGTGTCTACAGTTTGTGTATGATTATCCACAGTTATTGTCTGATTTTATTCTTGATATTACAGAGCTGTGAAGGTAATTTTCACCTGTAAAGTCTGCCTTAGTCATTTACAGGAGGGTGAAGCTAGAGTGAGAATCCCAGAAATTTGATTAAATTGTGGGTCAGTCTTTTGATTTTATGTGCTGCAGAATTATAATTCCTAAATCAGCTTGTATGGCAAATTAAAAGAAAATTTATTATTAGGATCATAAATACCGGTATGTAAATTATATTAAATTATAATTTTTTTAGATTTAAATATCCATATGTAAACCATTCTTAATCTTGATAAGAATTTCATACCTTTTATAACCAATTAACTACCAAAAATTGACAATTGCCCAATGAAGAGAACCTTAATTCCCAAAATAAAAAAAATATAAGGGTGCAGGATAAGCCAGTCTCTCAAAAGAACCCATCAGAGCCAACAGCCACGGTTAAGGCTGTGTGTTATCCGGCAGACACTGAGGGTGGCAGTGCTCGCTACAGTAGCAATAACGTTACTTCAGTACTGTACACTCATACAGTAAAAGTCCTGGTAGTCTCCCGGCTAACATTCATCTCAAAAAACATATAAAAAAAGCATAACTTTTGAATTTGAGACAATACAGTGAGCTTGTACTCTCATGTAATACAAAATACACCTGTATATATGTCAAATTAAATAGTTCGCTGTTCAGGAGGGTCACGATTAGGGAAAACTACCATTGTTTTTCTGTGAGTGTCCATAGCAGTAATATATCTACAAGTGAAGTTCCTATGTGCCTGTAGCGGAGTAGTGCCATCCACTCCAGCTGATGTCATCACTAAGGTGGAGTGGCCACAAGTGCCACTGTCCCAAGCTTTACTTACAGTAATAAATGAAAAAGATATTTACTTATACAGTGTTCTACTGTACTGCACAACACAAATATATCGGGGCTGTTCGGCCAGGCAGCTTAGGGAACAACAACAACAACAACACAAATATAAAAGTACTGTACTTATAAAACAGAAGATATAAGCAATGACAATTTTCAAAAGATACTGTATGTCAACATAGATGACTGCTAGAGTGCATGGGTCAATAGCAAAATGCTAACAAAGGCGTAAAGCATCATTGATGCTTGAATGCTATGTTGCAGCTACATATAGACTTTTTTCTTCTAAATTTAGCAATTTTGTATGTAAATTATTGTCATGTCAAAGACTGAAAATTGCAGATAAATAGGAAATATTGAAAGAAAGCTGAAGTATCATATTAATAGATAGTTTATAATTTTAAGGAGTTCGTTATAAAAATTTGAACAGTAACTTTTGAATTTGTTTTAAAGTTTGATATTTTAATTAATTAATCTTTGTATTTAATGTGTGAATTACAAAAACAAAAACAATATAATTATATACTATTCAATTATGTAGCTACAGCACAGTGCACAATAAAGTATAGTACCACCACCCAAAATTTTCTGAGGCTGCACACTTACATTCCATGGAAGTTTTCAAGACTAGAAAAATAGTACAGTAATTTCACTTACCTTTGATTATCAGATTTTCATTAACCCTCTCAGGCTCCGATGACGCATTTCATTTATATTTTATGGCTATTATTTGACGATTTTATTCAGATTCGGAAGGGTATATGGAAATCAGAGGGAAAATGGAGATAGTCTTTACCCTTTTAAATCCCTCAGATCCTTCTTAAGCTGTATAAAAGTGTCTAATGATAGCCAGAATATACTGTCAAAACGCGTCAAGAGCCTGAAGGGGTTAATTCAACATAAATTCAAAACTTAACAAATGTTCTTGACAGGTCAGGTCATACCAGAGGAGTGAAGTGAATGTTGTTGGTGAGTATAATCAGTAGAGAGTACCACCCATTTACCGTAAACAGTAGAATCAGGATACTGCCCATTGACTGAAAACAAATATCGGGTTGAAGTCTCCAAACCTAACTTTAATGAGGGTGAATATGGCTAGGATTTTGAGGGAGAGGTAAAAACACCTGGTAAGGCATTGAAACTAAAGATGTCTTTACTCTCAGTTAATGAAAGGATGAGCTCGATTAAGTAATGATGGATGAGACTTGTACAAACTAAGACAGAATTTCTGTGAGAACACTATAGGAAAAGCGAAGGGTCGAAGTACAGTACTGTGCATAATGTGGGGAATATTACTCAAAAAATCATTTACAAGTATCATTAGACATTTGTTGCAGGTTTTTGTGAGTAGTATATAAAAGGTCTTATGGGATACATGTACTGGCATTGGCCTTCCCTCCCAGCTCTACCTCGAAATAATTTATAGCTTTGAGCTCACTGACGGACCTTTTATACTTATTGGAATGGATAATAACACAATTAGAGTACGTCGTTGCCGAGTTGGAATTTTGTCCGTAATAAATTGAGGTATGTATAATTCAGTCATAAGTTTTGTGTCATAGCCGTGATGGAATTTTGTCAAAGAAGAGAGGAACTTATTATCAGATAGAAGTCACATTAGTTTCTTTGGCTTGTAGAACTGTATAATAGGGAAGAGGGAGTTCACGTGATGCAAAAGCTATAAGATTCGAGTCCAGAGAGAGAGTAGCCGGCTATATACATTCACTCTTGGCTATTGTATTCCAGGACCCTCAGAGAATTAGTGCATTATTGTTCATATATTCTTACTCAGAAGACTAGTACTTGAAATTTATCCCTACCCCAGGATAATTACTTGTTAATTATTGTGCAATATACAGGATCAATTTTCTCCCCTCTTGTACGTTAATTTTAATCGAGGTCTCTTACTTTTCACGCCACTTTTCATAATTTTTTGCTTTTCAAAATTATAGTTATTTCTTTCCTCGGGTGTTACATTCTTGTTCTAATTACTTCCCTCAATATTTTCTGCTTTCAATTAATTTATTACTCAAGAGAGCTTATAATAATCTCATAATTTGTATCCTTCCTCTCAATTCACATTTTTCCAATTGTTTTCTCCTCTACAGTACTACCTCTTATTGATGAGGTATAATTATAGAATAACTAATTAATCTGCATATTCATATACAGCCCTCTCTATACCTTTCTCATCCTCTCTTAATATTTTTTTGTATTTCTTTAGGGTAGTCTTAACGCTCTTTTTATTCTACCTTTTATCTTATTAGTACGACTTCGGGTCCTCCAACAGTTCTCTCTACCTCTCTCTAAATAATTTTCCACTGTCCTTCCTTCTTTAATAATTTTCCACGGTCCTTCCTTGTCCCTATAGCTATCTCTCTCTCTGGTTAATATTCGACAGTGCTTCCTTGTCACTGTTGATGTAGGATGACGGAGGCGCGCGGCACGAGTCCCTTGCGGTCATGGAGGCAGCAGAGGAGGTAACGGTCGTCCACCTCCACCACCACCGTCAGCACGTCCCCGCGGTTGAAGCTCAGGTGCCCGTTGTCCGTGGCCATCCGGTGGTGCAGCGTCTGAACCAACCTGACACACAAACACACACACACAAAGGCTCAAGTTAGTAATCTAGACAATGCGGAGTTTAGGAGATTAGCACTTATCCCTTTAACCCCTTCAGCACGATGACGCTTTTTTACCTGTTATTCTGGTTATGATTTATTATGTTTTTTACACCAACCAAATTCACATCTAAACTCAATTAATGAAATCAACAAATACATGTGGCACACCGAGGACTCGAACCCAGAATATTCATACCGAAATTCCGCGCACTATGGGCATTACGCTAACAAGACAGACATTTTTATGCAGTTTGAGAAGGACCTACGCAATTCAGATGGTTTATTGAGATCGTATTCACACCTTTGAGTCCTAAAGGTAGATTATAAGTTAAAGAAAATCATCTAACGGTAACCAGAATATGATGAAAATTACATCATTGTGCTGAAGGGGTTAACTGTGACATGTCCTTCCTACGCTTTATACAGTAAAATCCTTCTCTTTTGGGACCACTAAGATCCAAAATACAAATGCTGCCAAAATAGGTATCTAGTCCCAACATTAAATATCTCTCACAGATCCAGGTAAAAGTTTATAAATCAAGGAAGATCTCTGAACAGTTCTATTCAGTCCAGACACCAATATAGTATCTGATTCAGACTATCACCCAAGTCTTTCGGACTTTGTAACAAAATTGGAGGGAGGTATCGTAGAATGATCTCCAAGCCAGGAGACTGAATAGAGCTATAGTCCACGATTGTGACACATTGAGAGCTGCTAACAGGTGAATAACTTGATGTTTACGGAGTTCTCGCAGAGAGGCTTCAGCCCTGACGTTATTCTAGACCGTCGTGCCAACACACTCAAGGTAGGTTAGTTAGTTAAAATAGAACTTCAGAGGCTATCAACCTTATTGGATTATTAAGCCAGCACACTGCGAGTCTAGAATAACGTCAGGACTGAAGCCTCTCTGCGAGAACTCCGTAAACATCAAGATTTGGTTAAGCTGTACCATACATATATCTAGTATGGTAATGCATAACAAACCCAAAGTACAGTAACTTGAATATATAAACTGCTATATGTAGATACAATATGTTGGATTGTAAAAGGAAGATGTAAAGAAGTGCATTGTTCCAAATATTGTGTTCTTTTATTTAATAATTTTCATTTTAGTAAGCGTTGTTTCCACATAGTGATTTTGATAATTTAATTTGACTTTATATTGTCCTTGTCCCAATTTTGGTTTGTTTGGTTTGCAAGTTTTACATTATTTAATTCATATCACGTAAATGGATTTTATAATACTGTATATATAGCAGCTTTATATATCTGGGAGAGAAATAGCTTATAATTCAAGCCAGTTTATTATTCGATAAAAGGAAGTAAATTAATATATACATAATCAGGATTTATTACCAGTAGTGTACTTGTACTTGTACTGTTTGTCACTGGCAAAAATATTCATACTAAAGTACAGTACTGTATAATACAAACAATCTTTACAAAGGAAGGCAATGTTTACTGTACAAAGGAAGGCAATGTATACTGTACAGGTAATGAGAAATATTTTGAATCCAGTTTATATATTTACAATTATAGTACTTAAATTTAATCTGTGAAGCAAAATGCAAGTACCGACACATCGATGCAAACCTGGGACTACAATGTGTGGCAGGAGAGATGCAGCCACATATAATATTGTACTGATGTCACACGAGCCCTGTTTCTGGCAACCATTTTTCAGCAATTCTTGTTTGGCAACTTCAAAACTAAGCTCAATCAGCATTTAGCCTCTTAACATAGTGGTAATCTTTCAGTTTAAATTTTGACACCAATGTAAATTAGCTCAGAAAAACTAGATCGGAATTTAGCCACTTGCCATAATCTATTTTTCCGATACCATAACCCACAATATTGTCAGAACCAATTTGCTTAACTTGCTCATGTAGTAATGTACACACTATGTGGTGGATTGTGTTCTTTTATTTCATAAATTTTATTTTAGTAAGCGTTGTTTCCACATAGCGAATTTGATAAGTTAATTTGACTTTATATTGTCTTCGTCCCAGTTTTGGTTTGTTTAGTTTGCAAGTTTTACATTTTAATTAATCAAAATGAATGCGTGAAAAAGCGCTCGAGTGACATGGCCTTATAATATCAACTGGTGTCTGAGGTGATTACGGTGATGAGATAGCTTGAAGAGAAGCAAAATCATTCATCAGACATGAACTAGACTTAGCATGCAAATTACTTGGGCATTCAGTGCTTATCCTTCTTGTTCAGAAAGAAGTCTTGCAATTAGTTTCTGCACTACAAATAATACAGGTACAGTTTTATATTCCAATATAAAAAGCAATCCATATAGCACATTTACATGACAAGATACATATGGGCTCATTTTATTTCCATTAGAACATTATACGGCAAGGATGTAGTACATGTATCCTGGTGTACCGCTCGCAGTGTTTACACTACGCGAACGCTCGCGATCATGTTCCCGTCTATTTTGACTGCCGCTTGATACAATAATAGGTTGAGGGCCCCTCACCCTGCCCATGACTTATTGTCATCATCATATATATTGCCAGCAGGGGGCAAATAACAGAATAATTAGCTGTCAAAATAGACGGGAACTTAACCGCGAGCGATCAACCTATGTAAACACGGCGGACAGTACACCCGGACACTACATCCTTCCCTATTATACTTCCTAATGTGAAAAATGATACCACCATTATCCAACCAATTTAAGAATGTTTTATGGAGTGCTTTTAAGTAACAAATACCTGCACTGTTCTCTACTGTAAAATATTTCATTCCGAGTGAGTTAGTTAGAGTGGAGGGTGAGTGAGGAAGCTATTATATAAATCTGGCCAGCCCGAATAGCCCTTTCCCCACCAGAATGCCTTTAGTCCTTTTATTATGGCTATTACTAAACTATTTTACTCTCATTAGACATGATCTATGTGAGTGAGAAGGAATACTGAGATAGTTTCAAGCTCATTAACTCCCACAGGTCATTCTGTACCCCTTAAGTACGATGATGCCTTTCTTTCTTTTATTCTGGAAAACTTAAAATATTTATATTCATTTTTTGAAGGACCTTTATGGAAGTCAAATGACTAGTATAGTTCATTTATTCATTTCCATTCCCATAGATCCTTCAAAAGTTGAACAAAATAGTTAAATGCTAGTCAGAATAAAAACAAATGACGTTGTCGTATTGAAAAGGTCAACCTGAGTAAAATTGTTGTATTATCAATAACAAAAGTTTGTTCCCTATGTGTGAATCCAAAACACCTGGGGATAAAAGAAACTAAGCATTTGTTAGGTTTAAACTACACTTCTTTCAGATGCTTCGTATTCGACCCCAGGTGTTTCAAATTCACACAATGGCTGTTTGGTGGAACAAAAATTGTAGTTGATAGCACTGTTAGCCAGAATATAATGTAACTGGTGTGACTGTGGTGAAGGGGCTAGTGACATGCCGGGTGTCTGGCTCGCTGGGCTACACACACACGTCACAACACCGCCGGGTGCCAGGAGGAAAGTTAAGATTTAGTAGCTGAGTGCCAGCTTGTACGAGTCTGAGTGCAATACTTTACCTTAGTACCCAAGAATGATTCCCATATATTAGATAAGGAACGATGATGATGGTGCTCTCTTCTTTGTGCTTTGAGATAGTGCTGTTTAAAGGCTCAGTTTTGTGGCGAATTCTTAATTTGGTCTTCCATGTCAAAGAGTGATTGTGGACAACTTAAAGTGCTTCTACGACAGTCTAGTGCTATACAAACCAATACCGGTAATGTATAACAAATATTATATTGATTGTACATTAAATATATATAGAATGGCACAGAACATTCAAATGTTATATCGACTTCAAAATTATGTCCACAACCACACTTATATTCTGTTCATTCTAAGTAGGTGAATAATTTGCCTTGTCCCATCTTGAATGCTGAGGTATGCCGATACTTTTGTAATGAAGTATAGTATTAATTAAGTACAGTAACAATATTGAAAGAAGGATAGTTTCAGTTTTTTGTTATCGTTAAATATCAACACATCAGCAGCCAATGGAGACAAATCTTCCCTTCCTTATTGTGAACAGAGAATAAGTGTGGTTGTGGATATAATGTTGTGTCAGAATTGCTGTTAATGTATTCTTTTCTAATTCTGAATCAACTGTAAAAGTATGTCCACAACCACACTTATAATCTGTTCATTTTAACCAGGTGAGAAATTGTTTTGTCCATATCTTAATACTAAGTTGTGACTTGATTTTAATAATGGAATACATTATCAATTACGAACATAAGTTATTAACAGGAAGCAGAGAAGTAGTATTTTCCTCACTCTGCAAAGTAAAGAAATTGGTTGCTAGGGTATGAAATTTCTCACTCAGTTAAGATGAACAGAGAATAGTCCAAAATAATGTTATTGGTACCTACTTGGGTAAATCTCCTTGTGTGACCCGCCTGCCATGACTCGCAGACCGAGGTTGCCCACCATACCTACGCTGGCCCTCATACCTGCCACTACTCCCGCCGGACTTGTCTGCGGTGTTGGGCACACGGCCGGGGACCGAGGAGGCCCGCACCACATTACTAGTGAGGGAGGTGGGACGTGGAGCCAGTCGGGACCGCACGGAGGGGCCTCGGTTCCCTCCCTGTTCTTCGCTCGGGGAGTTCTGAGATGTTGCCTTGTCTTTTAGAGAGCGCCGGGGAGCGGGTTTGGGGAGTTCCTTAGGAGAGGCTGGATGTTTGGGTGCATGTTTCATCTGGGGGGATGTTTTCTCTTTTGATGGGTCGAAGGGCTTAAATGGACGCTGTGGAGAGGTCATGCTCACAGGACGAGGTATCCTAGATCTGGTGCCACTACATGGACTTAAAGCTTTCTCTGGTTGAGGGGAGTATTGTTGTTGTTGTTGTTGTTGTTGTTGTTGTTGTTGTTGTTGTTGCTGCTGTTGTTGTTGCTGTTGCAGTAGTTGTGCCTTATACGACCTTTTCTCAGGGCCTGCCATTTGTTCCCATTTTAGTTGTAGTCGCCGGAATCTAATTCCATCTGCGTCGTCATTTTCTTCCGTACATGCCCGAGAACCCTTTTCATTTTCTGTGTCTTTCTCAGATGCTGATCTCTCACTTACATCTCCATCCCTACTAGAAACATCACTAATTCTCAGATCTGAATGTAGCTCATCATCCGTACATTCACCACCTCGGTTGTAGCCCTGACGACTGGGATTCTTGGGATTGTCAAGAGAGTCAGTGTAATCATCTGAGGATGTATTGCCTGCAGCTTCCTCCAACATAAGTTTATCAATTGCTGTAAGGAGACGCGAGCCTAACTGCACTCCACTCCATCGCTTCCTGGGGGTAGGATTAAGGTCCTCATTGGAAACGTGGTCATAACAGGATCTTGGTCGAGGACTTCTACTGCGCTCTCTACCTGGTTCACCCGCTGAGTGAAGCAACTCTTGATCATCTAACTCTGGTGAGGTCAGCACCCTCATCAATGCCTTCACTCGATCTTGCTGAGCTGCATTTTTGAATTCCTTTGATTCTTTAGAGACCAAATGGTCAAGAACCGATGGAGGTCTTTCTCCAGGACTCTCTTTTGAACTGGTATGCAGAAGAAGCCTCTCCTCCATCTTCTGAAGACTAGCATGTAGGGCCTTGTACTCATGCATAAGGTCCAGGTTAAACGGTAGGAGCGCCAGAGGTCTGAGGGACAGTAGCAGGTCATCATAGAGGCTCTTGGTGGCAGTGTTGGAGAGGTACAAGAAGGCCTCAGGGTGGTAATGTTTCTGGATCACGCTCTCCCTTGTACGCAGGTAACCCAACCAGGAGTCTAGCGACCTTATGCTGTAATTACACATAACAAATTAATATACCTAGATATAATTAATTACATATACCGGTATATTGATTAATCTATCAATCTATCTATATACTCAGGCACATTCTTTTCTTCTTTTTTTTTGTTTTTTTTGGCTGGGGGTGGCCGACTCGAAACAGGCTACTATATATTATAGTATATAAATATATAAATATATATACCTGTATAATATATACTGTATATACAAATTGATAAGACATTATATAGACAGTACAGTTAATTAATTAATATGTATTGCTGCTCAAGATTAACAAACAATATTTACTTGAATCTGATTACTGAATTTTCAGTAAGCTGAAGTGAATCCATATCACAAAATGTTGTTCATAAATATCACCAATAAAGCAATCAAATAAACAATAGCATAATATATCACACATTTATAAGAGAATCTATCATAATATATCACACATTTATAAGAGAATCTATCATTAACAAAAACATAAGCCTTCACTGAGACTTACTTTAACAGGCCAAAGATGAAAGCATTGAATTTAATGGGTCCTTCAGACAGATTTTCCTCGCTGTTCAGAGTCAGTACCAGATCATTTAGAGCCTTCGTGGAGGGACCTGAGGAGAGATAGTAGGGATTTCAGTGGAAAATGAATTAGCTACAATGTGAATAATCATAATGTATAATTTGCAAAACATTTACAAACCAAAAGAGGAACGACACAATATAAATCTTATATTCTTTACACCAACCAACTTTACTTCTAAACTCAATTAATGAAATCAACAAATCAGACAAAAGAACTTATCACAATCACAATGTGGAAATAACGCTTTAGAAAAATAAAATGTTGAAATATAAGAACCCAAAACCACCACACGCACATATAAACCCGTCCAGTACCAGGATTCTTCTTTTCATCATATTCTGGCAACTATTACACAATTTTATTCAGCTTAGGAAGGACCTCTAGCAATAACGAGGCTTCAAACTCTCTCAACTATCACAGATCCTTCCTAAGCTGCATAATATCGTCTAAATATAGCTAGAACAAAATATAACACACGTCGCTGGTACTCAAAGGGTTAACAGAGGTAATAAAACCTTGCTGATCTAACTGGTGTAAATTACTTTGTAAAAACAGCTTCAGTATTACAGAAAGGAAAATGACTGTACAGTACTCACAAGAAAGCCATCATAGTAAAATGTAAAACTTGCAAAACAAACAAACCAAAACAAGAACCGCACAATATATGGACAAAAGAACTTATCAAAATCACTTTGTGGAAATAACGCCTTGAAGATTTAGCAACACGTGTGGACGCGATCGCATCCTTAACCCCTTCTGTACCGGTGATGTACTTTTCATTATATTCTGGCACCTACTGTATTAGACTATTTTATTCAGTTTTGGAAGGATGTCTACCCATTAAAAGGCTACAGACTATCCCAATTAATCCTTTTAGCTATAATATAGCTTTCCTAAGCTTCATAAAATCTTCTAAATGTAGTTGAAATCAATTAAAAAAGATGTCGCGGTACAGAAGGGGTTAAGGGATACTATAAACCTTTGTGGCCATCAGGGGTGTTTAGAAACCTTTAGTTTAATTAATTTAACCTCTGCAGTTGTCTTTGAGCAAGTTGTGGGCAGAAAACTAATCTATCTATCTATCTATTGCCGGACGCCTTACTCCCCTTAATGAGGGTGGCCATACACAGAATGCCCCCAAGCGGACCTACTCCCTGTAAGAGGGACAATCCGAGCCAGTTTACTGAAGGACTTGCAGGTAATTATGAGAGTAAGATAATTATATTTTGAATAAGAGGGGTACCCGGCATTGCCCGGGTTTAAATTCTACTACCATAATCACCATCATCAATCACTACTACCACAATCATCACAATACTACTACTACCATTATCACCGGCCTCGACCTCCCTGTGCCTCATTAAACGGCGACCTCGATTTCGGCCGCTAAATGACCTCCGATTTTGGATCTGACCTCATCCGTACCCCCATTTTGGGGAGCTGCGGACAACTTTCGTTCCATACACCTTTTCGATCGGAGGCCTCCTTCTGCCCCAAACGGCCATTTTTTTCGAATTTTTTTCGCTCCTGTATACTACATAAGTTCTGCCGAAAATGTTATTAAACAAAAGTGTCTCTGATTTCCACTAAACTCGCCTAAAACCATCTCCAAAGCCTGGGCTTTCCAACGGTGCCCCACACTCCCACCTGGCACCAAAACTGTGGGAGGAGTTTAGTAACAAAGGTCGGGTAACTGACAAACAGACAAACATTGACCTTTATTTATTAAGATACTAAACGGCAACCCCCGGACCTGAAAGGGTTAACATAATTCTTAGCACCAATAACCCCCCAAATTAAATTAATAAAAGCATGTGATCCTCCCGGATTCGAATCCAGGATATCTAATTTCAGAACTTACACGCTCTAACCATTACACCATCAAGACAGTAAATAAAATAACTATACAGTACTGTACTCTGTTTCTTTTGAACTGACGGTAAAAGTTCCCATCAACAAATGTTCAGTTATTTTGAAGATTTTGTAGTGAAATATGGTGCTAATTATATAAATTTGGTCTTAATATGATGCAGGTACATAATAGTTTCTTATTTTTCTGTTAGTTATTGAAAAATCAGTTGTTAAGGGATTCAATTGACCGTCAGATGAAATAAAACCGAGTACTACTGTATAACCAAATATATGTGAGCTTACTGATCTGACTGGTGACCTCAATGACCCGCCACACAGAGTTGTTGATCTTGCCGAAGAGCGACTGTAGCGATGGGTGGAGTCCGTCACTAAGGAGAGCATACACTGCCGGGCATAACTTATCCAGAGCCAGCTGGGCCACTGCTGCCGTCACGCTGCTTGTACCTGCACCAACAAGTATCACAAATTAGACAACATTCTCACAATATTATAATGTAAAACTTGCAAAATAAACAAACCAGAACGTATACGAACACAGTAAAAAGACAAAACAACTAATCAAAATCGCGATGTGGAAACAACGCATTAAGTAAAATTAATAATTTATAAATAAAAGAACACAATCCACCACATAGATTCAGATAATTTGTTAGCGATAAGTTTAAGTTAAGGGGGAATGGGCGTATTTATTTGCTCATTTATGTATCTTTTAACTATCTTCTTAGTTTCCTCCATAGACCTCCATCAAGCTTATAAAAACACCCTCCCAAGACCCTCCTTCAAGATAAATTTGTCCAGTGCTGAGAAATGTCTCAAAATTGGGCGACACATAGAAAGTAGTGACCTCTCTCCATACCACATCCTCCACTCCTTGCCCCCCTTTGTACCCCCGCCCGCTCCCTCCCTCCCTCCCTCAACTTGACCTATTATTTTGCACAGGTTCTAGCAGTTCATGGGTTCATAATGTAATAATTGACCAAGACTGCTCTTCTCATTACTGTGATCTTTTAAAGCTAGATATACTGTGAATATAGACAGATAAATAAATTTAAATAGATATTAACATAGTGGTACAGTATAATAAATGCTACCACGTATATTCATCAATCCTAGTTTAATCCGGACTTCCCAAACTTGACTACTTCCTTTAATGTGACGATAGTGCGTTGTTATATGTGCGATTAGTTTGCTTGGGAAAC